>LOEQ01003591.1:65078-79696 GCA_001685075.1 Bramus lutescens | reverse complement strand
GAGAGAGAGAGAGAGAGAGAGAGAGAGAGAGAGAGAGAGAGAGAGAATACATAGAGAAACCTCACTATCAAAAGATCATTAACAAATGCTATAACATACATTTAAACACGCGTCTGTAACAAAATACAGTACCTAAATAAAAGTACCTAAAACCATCAATATACTCAGTGAACAATAAAAACATATACCACATATATTCACCCACCTAGCTTATTCACAACAGGAATTCACAACACAACATTCTTCGTGTTTCAAATATACCACACCCAGATCGCCCCTCCACACACAAGGTGTTCACTCTTGGAACTATACAAACATTGCCATTCCCTAAGACACAAACCAACACACACTTTGGTGGTTCATTCGTTCAGAAAGGATTTACTGAGCTCCTACTATATATGGCCCACAAGGAAACAACATAGAACTTGCTCTGAATCATAAACCTGTGTTTTTCTGTGCCTGGCTGATCAAATAAGTACAGAGAAAGAATTTGGAGTTAGGACACCCTTCCAGAATCCACAAGGCCTTTCTACTCCCCTTGGTCCAATCCACTCCCACAAGGGTCCCCCAGAGCCCTTTCCTACCCTGCAGGGATGCTCTCCTACCCTGTAGGGACCTGCTGCATCCTCCAGGAAGCGCACGGTGTGAGCCCTATGCTGTCCGGCCTCGCGGCACACCACACACAACTGTGCCTCATCCTCCTCGCAGAAGAAGTAGACTTTCTCGCCGTGTTCGGGACAGGCATCCTCCACCTCCAGACCTTGCGTGGATGCCAGCTGAAGGCGTTCGATGTTCTCTACCACGTTGGCCAACTGCCAATTGGGCCGGAAGCTCCCTGGTCGGAAAGGCTCTTTGCAGAGTGGGCAGCTGAGGGACTCCTCCGATTCTGGGCCTGGGATTTCACAGTAGCGAGTGAGACAGCCACGACAGAAGTTGTGNATGGTAACTGGCTCCCTTAGGGTGCCTTGGCAGATAGGGCAGTTGACCTCATCTGCCAGGCTAGTCACAGAAGGAGCTGAGGCCATGTCAATCCTCCTGGGCCTTCTGCTTCCCGGAAGTCACCATCTCTGCTTCGTGGGAAGAATACACTCCACACGCACACCATGCCTGAACACAGACACAGTCACACACACTTGGACAAGGGGCCCAATTGCATCTCAGGCACCAGGAGCCCCTTGTCCTGTTCTCCCAGGGACGGACACACTTCTGCCAACAGCAGAAATGACGAAATAGCCGAAGGGGGTGACCCAGGAGCTCACAGCATCATCTAGAGATGCTGGAGTATCTCGGGACCAGTACCCACGGCTTACGGCTCACCGTCCCTTTCTGTCCGCCTGGAGCTGCCCACAGGAAGATGAGTGTGTTTAGTCTCTCACCAGTCCTCCGTTAAAAGAGATCTATCTTTGGGAAAGGGAGGAGCCTGACTCAGAGGAGCGCTGCCTCCCCAGCTCTGCAACACCTGTGTCCAGGGAGATTGGCGGTATCAGCCAGCACAACGCCTGAGAGTCAGCGGACAGGGCATGTGGAGACTCAGATAAGGCTCTTGAGCTGTGTACAGCACAGAGGCAACCGTGGTGATGCCTCCATAGGCTCATGACAGACTTTTAAAGAGGGCTGGGGAAATGCATGGGGGCGGAAACATGGAGTCACAGCCAGCACTTGTATTTTACCATGACTACACATCTCCCAGTGATAGAAACACTTTAAACAATTTATTTATTTCCCAAATGCTCTATCACATCCTGCTGTTTGTACCTCCACTTTGCAAGCTCCACCAGGCTACCTCACCTCATCCAAGGTGAACAAACAGAGCACAAAGCTAGGAGTCGTCCAAGCAATGCAGTCTACCAGAAACACAAAGCACAGCTGGGCACGGTGGTGCATGCCTGTGCTCTCAGCTCAGTTTGGAGAGACGGTAGAATCAGGAGTTCAAGACCGGACTCTACTTACATAGTATCAGCCTGAGCCACATGAAATGTGTCTTGGGAAAAAGGAAAACAGAATTCAGTGGAAGCCACATATTGTACACATGTAATGTAAAATTTTCTATGCCAATATGAGCTGAGTCAGAATTATAGAAGGACATTATTGGGACAACTTGCTAATTTTTCCTTTAAATTATCTGGTTACTATTAATGTGTGTGTTTGTGTGTATGTGTGTGTGGAGGGGTGTTTGTGTGTATGTGTGTGGAGTATGTGTATGTGTGTTTTGTGTGGTGAGGTGTGTATGTGTGTAGTGGTGTGTTTGTGTGTGTGTAGTGGTGTGTATATGTATGTGGTGTGTATGTGTGTATAGTGGTGTGTTTGTGTGTGTAGTGGTGTGTTTGTCTGTATGTGTGGGGTATGTGTGTGCATGTTTGTGTGTGGTGAGGTGTGTTTGTGTGTGTGTGGTGTGTGTTTGTGTGTGTGTGGTGGTGCGTGTATGTGTATGTGAAGTGGTGTGTGTGTATGTATGTGGTGTGTGTGTGGTGTGTTAGTGTGTGTGTGGTGGTGTGTTTGTGTGTATGTGTTTGTGTGTATGTGTGTGGGGTATGTGTGTGTGTTTGTGTGTGGTGGGGTGTGTATGTGTGTGTGTAGTGGTGTGTATATGTATGTGGTGTGTGTGCAGTGTGTATATGTGTGTATAGTGGTTTGTTTGTATGTGTGTAGTGGTGTGTTTGTGTGTATGTGTGTGGAGTATGTGTGTGTGTTTTGTGTGGTGGGGTGTGTATGTGTGTATAGTGGTGTGTTTCTGTGTGTGTGTAGTGGTGTGTTTGTCTGTATGTGTGGGGTATATGTGTGTGTGTTTGTGTGTGGTGGGGTGTGTATGTGTGTGTAGTGGTGTGTTTGTGTGTATGTGTGTGTATAGTGGTGTGTGTGTATATGTATGTGGTGTGTGTGGTGTGTTAGTGTGTGTACAGTGGTGTGTTTGTGTGTGTGTAGTAGTGTGTTTGTGGGGGGGTGCTGGTATCCCAGCGTGAATGCGGAATGTGAAGGGCAGCTTTGTGAGGTCAGTTCTCTCCTTCAACCGTGTGGGTTCTGGGAAAAGAGCTCAGGTCCTCAGCAGCAGGTGCCTTTACCCATTAAATTTATTCATCGGTGAACTTAACACTGATTCATGTTAAAATTCTTAATGACATTGTGATTGGGTGGAGGAATTTCTTATTCTGAAGAGATATATATGTTGTATTTATGGAAGAGAAAGCAGGTGACCTAATTGTTACCCCAGAGGACATAGTTGAAAAGAACAACAGGCATTTGTGCTAATATTTCTTCACAGTACCAATAAGTTTGGATTCTTCTCATAATAAAGGTTGAGAAAAATGTGAAAAAAATTAAAAGAAAGATAAAAATAAATGTCAATAGTATATTTAAGTTGCTCTAATGTTTCCAAAATACTATTTGAACACAGTCAACATAAAATACTAGCAAACTTTCACATTTCTCTATTTATGTGAAGTCTTTTATACATACAGCAGCCAGGGCTGACCACGCAACACTGCTCAACCAGAATTAGACTGTTGTTGAGGGGTGTGCGGCTGGGGGAGTAGGTAGGCCAGACTGTTGTTGAGGGGTGTGCGGCTGGGGGAGTAGGTAGGCCAGACAGTTGCTGAGGGGTGTGCGGCTGGGGGAGTAGGTAGGGCAGAAAGGGGGCCATGGAACACGCAAAGCAGGTGAGCAGCAGGGCCTGGCTTTGTTGACAGGGCCCGTGAGTGCCTAGGGACCCTTGCAGCTCCTTTGTCTCAGCTATGGGAAGAGCTCAGGGCAGAATCCAAACTTTACTCCATTGTCCCAGCCTTGTAGCTGTCCAACTCTCGGACCTTTGGAAACCCTTCCTACCTTTCAGCATGCACCTCCTCCTCCACATTTGTCCCAGTGGGTTGTTATTAAACTGGATGTAGTTCTGGAGTAATTGCTTGGGGATGTATGTCTATTGCTGGAGCTGGAAAGATGACTGAAGGATTAAGAATTTGCTGCTCTTGCTGAGGACTCAGGCTGGGTTCTCAGCATCTCAGGCTCACAACCATGTGTAACTCCAGTTCCAGGGCATCCAACGCCCTCTTCTGGCCTTTTAGGCACTGCACACAGTGGTACACAGACATAAAGGCAGACAAAAGACAATAAAGGCAGACAAAACAATCATACACATAAGAATTAAAAATAAAAAACAAATGAAAATTAGTAAAAATTTAAAATCGAAGGGTTGGAAAGATGGCTCAGTTATAAAGAGTAGTTGCACTTTCAAGTAGGATGTGAAAAACTCACAACTGCCTGGAAATTGAACTTCAGGGGATCCATCTGAGAGAACCTGCACATGTGGCAAACCCCAACACACATACACACACACACACGCACACACATGCACTCATGCACGGGCACACACACAAATAAACCTTTTTATTAAAAAAAAAACTAAAAATGAAATCCAGTATCACCCAGGCTCTAGGTGGTGTTCAGCATCTGTGTTAAGCAGTGCAGGAAAGATGACACCAGCAGGGGAGGCAGCTAGGCAGATGGGGCCCATGAGAGGAAGGTGCTGTGGGCCTGCAGTTCGAAGTCACTCTCAACATCACGGGCTGGACTTTGATGCTACCGTAGACCTCCTAGAGCGAAATTTATGGCTCTCACCCGCTCAGCATGACAGGAAGCGGCTCCTCCCCAACGGCCCCACCCCTCAGTGGCCAAGCGATTCCAGGAAACCCCATTTCCAAGTGACCTCATGGTGCAATACGCTGCTCCCCACCCCAGGGACAGAAGGCAACAGGAGTGGAGAGCTAGGTCTCCTGCCTGCCACTGGGAAACGCTGGGTCGTCAAGACGTCCTGGAGTTTGGACCTGCTTAGCTGCTGGGTGGTGGCCCAGGATTCTGGGCGTGCCTGAGGCAGAGCAGGTAACTTTGCTGAGCTGACATTCCTGCCTTTCGTTCAGCCCCGGATTCCTTTGCCTCTGTGACAGTGACGCACTTACAAGTGACTCAGTTTCAGGGAAAGGAAATTGGAGTGGACAGAAGCTGAAGACTGTGTGGACGGGCAGGGAAAGGCACGGTGATGCCCTCGACCAGGTCCCTGCGGGGACTCCAGCACGAAGCCTGTCCTGCCTGCTCCCGGCCCCTGAAGGATGCGGTGACCATAGCATGCGGACACTCTGTCTGCCTACCTTGCGTCCCGCGCACCCCGATGGGGGCCCAGCTACTGTGCCCGCTCTGTCAGGAGAAAGAAGAGGAGCAAACCCAGGCCGCAGTGACTCCAGTGCCCCTGGGTGCCCTAGGCGAGACCTGCTGCGAGGAGCACGGAGAGAAAATCTATTTCTTCTGCGAGACCGACGCGGAGCTGCTCTGCGTGTTCTGCCGGGAGGGCCCCGCCCACCAGGCGCACACCGTGGGGTTCCTGGATGAAGCCATCCAACCCTACAGGGTAAGGAGCTCAGCTGCTGCTTCGAGGGGGGCAGGATGGGGACCTGCCTGTCGAGGGTGGGTGGAGGAAAAGGGATGGAGATTTGCTGTCTAAAGGCATGGCTCAGCCCTCCTCCTCGCTCCTGTCTCCCTGCTGGCACACACACTACCCACTTTTCCATCTCCATAGTACCATCTAGTGATCACCATCTAGGTCAAGGATTCGAATCTCTGCGCCCCAGAGGTGCGTCCACAACACAGCACAAAGTATTTGCCAGTTGGATTTTTCACGGACCGCTTTCCCTACGCTTTCCTCTCTCTGACAGGATCGTCTCAGGAGTCGGTTAGAAGCTCTGCGGACGGAGCGGGACAAGATAGAGGACAGGAAATGTGAAGAAGATCAGAAGCTCCGAGAGCTCCTGGTAAAGACCACACTTCTGTTCCTTTGCTTTCATTTGTTTGTTTAGGTACAGGATCTCACATCGCTTAAATTCGCCTCAAATTCACTGCGTAGCTGATCCTGCTGTTTCCACCTCCCAGGTGCTGGGATTACAGTCATATGTCACCGTACCCTGTTTATGACTAATGGATATCCAGCCGAGGGGGTTGTGCATGCTAGGCACCAACTAAATTACATCCTCAGGCTGCTCCCTTGGGAGTTTCCTTCAAAGACTAGGGAAGTCTGTTACTGGGCTGAGAAGAACGTCAGCATTTTCTAATTCATCTTCCTGCAGCCTTACAAAAGCATCTGGTGTCTCCGGACATGGAGGCTGGAGGTGGTTCTGATGCCTTTGAAGCCAAGAAATATGTTATTCTCATATACAGGGGAAACCTGAGGTCCTAACACCATGTAGCAAAGTCCGAATTCATGATGGACTAGAACTTAGGTCTCTTGACCTCTGTCCGTGGCTCTCCTGGCCCAGCGTATCCACTGGAAGCATCACCTTCACCTGGGATGTCTATGGGGGATGTCCATCAGTGTCTAGGTTCAGGTCCTGAGGACAGCAGATGAATTAATTAAGCAGCTAGATTTTGCTGATTCTCACCATTTCCTTCATGGTGCAGTTATCAAAACGAAAATACACACTAGGTATTTCTGATACTTTGACCAAAGAGGCAGAGTGTTGAGATAGAAAGCTCTCTCCAGCATCTCTCAAATTCCATCAAAACACGCTTGATAGATGGTAACCGATCACAATTCCCTTTTGTCATAATATTTCTCTATGAGATTACTGTCATTGGGTTGGATATATACTCAGTATGAAGACTGATTGCCTGGAATCATGGAGCACTAGGTTCAATCCCTGTATTGAATAAAATGGCAGTTCTGATGTGATTCTAGCACTTGGGTGGTAGAGGTAGGAGGGTCAGAAGCTCAGGGTCATCCTTGACTACATAAAGAATTGAGTTTGAAGCCAGCCTAGGAAATGGATCTCAAGAAAAGAAAGATGTTAGTACAGTTACTCTGCATGAGTCTAAAGAAGATGTGGTATGTGTGCTGGTTAGGTTTTTGTTAACTTGACACAAACTAGGGTCATTGAGGAAAAGGGAACCCTTCCTACGTGAGGAATTGAGGGGAAGAGAAAGCAGAAAGCAGTTGAGAAAATGCTTCCATCGCACTGGCTGTATGCGGCAAGTCTATGAGACATCTTCTTAATGAAATATTTGATGTTGGACGGTTCAGCCTACACAGGAACAGGTGATGCTGGTTATACAGAAGGCTGAGCATGTCGTGGAGAACAAACCAGTACGCAGCGTTTTTTCAAAGCCTCTGTTTCTAGATTCTTCTTTGAGTTCCTGCCCTGAGTTCCCTCGGTGATGGAATGTGATGTGGAAGTGTGAGATGAAATAAACCCTTTCCTTCCTAATCTAGTTTTTGTTGTTTTATCACAGTAACAGAGAAGAAAATTTAAAATGATTTTTTTTAGTCTAGTGTGGCTCTAAGAGTTTAATATGACATTACAATCCCTGGCTAAGACAACAGCACAGCTCCTATCACCAGCAAGTTCAACTTGAGACCTATCTCTTCCTACCATTGTTATTATTTGAAGAAATGTTGTCTTGAAACTGCTTATTCCTTGTTTCTCTTAGTAAGTGCACAGATGATCCTTCTGGAGGCCAGTTCTGAGTCCCTCCTTATATTCTCACAGACGCAGATTGAAAGCAAGAAGCAACAGGTAGAAGCCACATTTGAAAGGCTGAAGCAGGAGCTTGGGGACCAGAGGCACCTCCTGATGACCAGGCTGGAGGAGCTAGAACAGCAGATCTGGGAGGAGAGGGACGAGTACATCACGAAGGTCTCTCAGGAGGTCCGGCGCCTGGGTGCCCAGGTTGAGGAGCTGGAGGAGAAGTGTCAGCGACCAGCAAGTGAGCTTCTGCAAGTGAGAGACGCTCCACCATGTTACCACCCTGTGAGACAGCAGGCAGTTCCACAAGAAGGGTGGTACTGTGCTGCAACTGGGAGGTGATGGAGAAAGGCAGGAAAAGGAAATGGGGATTATCTCACTGAGAAGGGCTGGGGGAGGGTGTGCTTTCTATGGCCCAAAAGACTGGAGAATTTCTCAAGGCATGCATGAGGACCTTGTAAAGATGACCAGGATCAGACAATCTTGAGTTTTAGTGTCAGCTCTTCCAACTGTGTCACTTGGGTGATAACAGCATCCTTTCATGGAGTTGTAAACCATGTAAGAAATAACCCATGCGTGATGCTCAGTGCCCAGCACGCAGGAAGAGCTCCAATGCCTTTGTGGTGGTGACCACAATCCTGCCCATCAGTTCCAACCTGGAATTGAGGCTGGCCTCTGCTCTCCGCTATCTCTTAATCACGGGAGGCAGCACCCATTTAAGGATGCAGCTGGAACAGAGCAGCGAGAGCAAAGGAACTGGGTGCAGAGTCCTGCACTAGTCAGGAAATACGAAGAGAGGAATGAAACGATGGCAGGTAATGAAGGGTCCAGCACGCTGGGTAGGAACTTTCAGCTGGTGTTAAGACGGAAGGACCTAGCTAGCATCCCCAACAGGAAAGGCCACGTGGAACCTAACTGCATATTTTGTGTTTCTTTTGTAGGATGTCAGACTCAACCAGAGCAGGTAAGGCCCTCTCTAATCCCACCTTCTTTATGTGCATCTTGAAGACACGGCAGGTCCATCTGTTCCCTTGTGGATGGCTACCCAGAAACACGCTGCGGCCACTTGTTCTCGACTAACAGCTCAAAATCAGTAAACAGATGGGTTGAAACTAGGCCTGGTAGCTCATGCCTTTAATTCCAGCACTTGGGAAGCTGAGGTGGAGGGATCATTATGAGTTTGAGGCAAGCCTGGGCTACAGAGACCCTATCTCAAAGTAACTAAATAAGTTGGTATGTTGGTTTTTGAGACATACTTCCCCCCCCTCAAGGCAGTTATAAAAACCATGGCTTTAGAATGATCCAGATTTTTAAAAAATTAATTGCATTCTATGTGTAGGGGCATTTTGTCTGCAAAAATGTCTGTTGCATTCTATGTGTAGGGGCATTTTGTCTGCAAATACATCTGCATACCGTGTACATGTCTGGTGCCAGAGGAAACCAGAAGAGGCTGGCAGATCTCCTGAGACTAGAATTAGAGATGGTTGTGAGCCACCCTATAGATGCTGGGTACTGAACTCAGCTGTTTGGCATGTCCAGCTCCCAGAAGTTTATATTAATCCATGAGATTACTGGTGTTTCAGCACCTAAAGCTATTTGAAAGTGTCTCCAAATGTGCTTCTCAAAGGATGTTAGAACTGAGTCAAGAAGGACAGTCTTACAGTGTGATGGGGAGCTGAAGATGGATTTATGCTGTCACACAGCCAATGAGCAATGAGAACGGCAAATGAACAAAAACCAGTGCTTTTCACACACACAAATAAAATGAAGTACTTTATTTGTAGAATTTAACTTTGATTTCCAACTTGTTTGCAGGTATGAGACAAAGACTTTCGTGAGTCCAGAGGTCATTTCCTCTGATCTTGCTAGGAAGATCCGAAACCTCCACAGGAAAATACTTGGCCTCCCAAAGATGATGAGGACATTCTCAGGTAAAGGGAATCCACCCTTTCATCTGTCTCTATCTTTTCCCATCTTCAAAACCTGGTTCAAACCACCAAGCAGGCCTGTAATGTTAGCACCAGGGAGACTGAGGCAGGAGGATCTCAAGTTTCAGGCCAGCCTGGACGACACAGGGAAACTCATACAAAAATCAGGAAACAGCTTGGGTTAAGCATCTTTCCTCCCCCAGAACTTCCCACAAGACCTCACTCTACTGAAGGAGTAAGGACAGAGACACTGGGCTGAGAATCCAGGAAAATGAGGCAATTTCTCTTCTGTCCTTGCCCTCACACGGTAGCCAGAACACCCTCCCCTTGGAAGTACTGTAAGGAATAGCAAGTCTCACAGATCTTTCTTCTTTCCTCAGAAAACTTGATGCATCATTTGGAAACAGACTCAGGTAATCAGCAAGGGCTCTGGGGAAGAGGGCTCTGCACCCATGCCCACACAGCAATAAATGTGCTCACTGGACCCTGACTGCTTGGGGTCTTGGGACTATTAAGCCTTTTTTCTCCACCATAAAATGTAAACAATAACAATCTACACTATAAATCCATATGAGGATTAAATAAATTAATGTATACAAAGAGCTCAGCATAGTACTGGACACATAGTGATTGATGAATGTTGTCAAGTTACCTATAGTCATTCAAAATACATACTAAGCCCCGAGTTTTGCCTAGAATTATGCTACAATCGCCGTAAATTCGAATATTTTATATTATGCAAAAATTACCATTTTGCTGGGTGTGGTGGCACACAACTACGATCCCAGAACTAGAGGCAGTCAGACTGACTGCTACAAGTTTGAGGTCAGCCTGAGCTTCTGAGTTAGTTCCAGGCCAGCCTTAGCTACTGACACTCTTTCTGGGGGGTGGGGTGGGCTCTAGGGCTGTATTAATAGCTTTCTGCTAAAGCTTGCTTGCTTAGAATGCATAAAGTCCCAGTACCACAAAAAAAAAGGGGGGCTGAGAGAGAGGAAGGAGCAAAAAATAACATTTACTTTCAAATTGGAGCTTAACTGTTCCCACATGCACCTGCCTGTTCTTACATTGATCTCTGCTTCTTTAACTTAGTGTAGAAACGCCATCCAGACACCTGGTTAAAACACAGGCTCTTGTTTGGGTGGCCTATGGTGGGGCTCAAGATTCTGTGTCTTTTAACGAGGTCCCAGACACTGCACTGTAGCCTGGCCACCTCACTTTAATAAGAAGCAAATTCTCAGGCAGAGATGTCACATCTGTCCTCCAGAAATAGAGGCCTAAGAAGCAGGCAGCATAGACGATGCTCCATCCTGGAAATGCGTGTGTGGGGTCACTCTGAACCCTCAGACCACAAACCTGAGCCTGATCTTCCAAGATGTAACGTCCACCCGAATGTCAGCTGCACCACAGGAGTGGGCCTCGAGGTGGCCAGGAGCCAGGATGTGGGGCGAGCAGGCCCTAGATACCAAGGACAGTGACTGAATGCTCTGGAAGCTCTTGCTCCAGCTGGCCAGCACCCCCTGAACCAGAGGACACAGCTGTTCTTCACAGTGTAGACATGGCCTTGTACTGACTTGCAAACATCCCATACCAGAGCACCAATGGTCCTCTCTCTTTATTCCTACCTCGCCTGGAAAACAAGTTCCTGTCTGACTCCTGAATGACTGAGGTGGAGTCAGGAAGTGTGGCCGAGACGCCAGCAGCCTGGAACCCAGCTCTGTCACTAGCCTTCAAAAGTGGGATTGGAATTTATTGTCTTGGAGTCTTGTACAGCGGTTTTTAATCTGTGTTGAGTACACTCGGCTTCCTGCAGTCCTATTTGAATGAAGAGCCAGAGGCAGGCAAGGAAGGCTACACCCCAGACACCAGTAAGCTATGAGTCAACGGGATTCAGAGGGGAAAAACAAACGAAAACCTGTAAAAGCTTCAAAGTGATCAGTGTGGGGAAGCCAGGACTCTGTTTGGCTTGCATTAATTTATAGTGGCTTTTGGACACAAAAACTGGATATGCTTTGGGGCCTCATCAACTCTGGGTGGACCCCAAAGCCCTTTCAGGCCATTTGTACAGGTTTTCAATGTCTTAATAAAGTATGTTACCCACAGGCCTATGTGTCTATCTATTGTGACAATTTTGAGCTAGGACAGGCAAGAGTCTACAGTTCTGATGGTCAAGGCCTCTGAACGATCCTCTGTTAAATGACTGGTTCTCAGGGTGGCGTCTTTAGGTCACTGGGCTGTGCTCTGGAAGGGGACTATAGGAGCCTGGTTCACTGTCTCCCAACTGATGTGACTTTGTCAAGCATGCCTGCCAGGATATGTTGCCATGACAGACGCCAAAACAATTTTTTTCCTTCCCCTAGGTGCAGCAGCATGTAAGCCTTTAAATCTTACCCAAAGTCTGAGACCAGCCACGTCTACATAGTGAGTTCTAGGCTACGGAGGGTTACACATTGAGATCCTGTCCAGTCCTTTAATTTTATGTATGTATATAAGTTCTGTGTGTGTGTGCGTGCACGCACACATGAGCATTCAAATGTACCACTCAGTGTGTAATGTGCTAGTACGTGGAGTAAGGATACAGATAAGACTTTCAAATCCCTCTGTAAAACAGAAACGGGCCACTGAGAAAGATCACGAGGCAGAGTGCCCCATGGGAATTCTGAACGACAGGAGCTTAAGGCAGTGAAGCAATCCTCTGACATTCTGAAGGAAAACTATTTTGAATAATCCTACAGTGAATCCCTTCAGTGTACAAGTGAGATAAACAGTTCCAGATACTGAAGATTAAAAAAAAAATCAACTTCCACACTCACCTCAGGAAGTTATTAGATAATGTGTGACCAAAACACAGTAAACTTGGAGAGGAAACATAGGGTCCAGAAGAGCCATGGTTGGGGATGCAGCTGAGGAAGTGTTTGCCTAAGATGCATGAGACCCTGGGTTCAGTCCCCAGCACAGTACAAACTAGGCATAGTGGCACCTACCTGAAATCTCAGAATTTAGAAAGGAGAGGCTGTAAATTTAAGATCATCTTCAGCCACCTAAGGAGACTGTGGCTAGCCTGGGCTAGAGGCCTTGGGGGGAAAAATCCCAGAACTTCCCAGTCTAATAACAAAAAGGGATCTAAAAAGCTATGCACAGAGGGGGCAATCAATGACTCAGGTTCAAGGTCACTTCAGAGGCATCAAGATAAAGCTGGAGACAGCACCAGAGGACTGTCTTGAAGACGATTTCTGACCATTGAAAAGAACTTGTAGTTTATTTAGTAATAAAGACACAAGAAATGAATTAAAAGAGAAGAGAAGATGATTTAATTCCAGGAAATAAAGGGTGGTGAGGGAGCCACCGGGCATTTACTAGTGGTTCAGGCAGCATGTGATATAAAGTGTTCGGTCTTGAGACAGTGGTGACTCTGCGGTCACTAAGATTCAATGTCTGGGAGCAGTCTCTCAAGAGCAAAGAGGAGCTGAACAGTCGGACAGGAAGAGGAAATGTGGAATGTTTAAGGATAAAAAGAAGGGCATCATGTTGGCTAACTGTGGACACTGGTGACTGAACAAAGGGGCTGGTGCTGGGTCAGCAGGGAGACACGGCACGCACGCCCCTCACAGTAAGACCTAGGGCGGGGGTTTTCGAGATTCCTCATGATCCTATCTTCCCTCTCCAATCCAGCTCCTAAGACAATGATTCTGGATACTACTTGGTGCCAACAACAGAGGCCTAAAGCTGTCCAGAGACAGTAGCTGGAGACCCCGAGGCAGGGGTAGTTCTGACCTGCTGGGTATTGGCCTCAGTGTTCTTAGATCACTGATCAAGAGCGAGATGTTGGGATTGTTTTAGAAACTCCCTTCACATGGACTACTCTGCAGAGGTAATTTATTAACCATGGTTGCTGCCTGAGTCACGGTACCTAGATGCTTTCGGAGACACAGAACGGCCCTGGGGAGTCCCACCTGTTCAGCTCTGGGTTTGGAGGCCATGAGCTCTGCTAACTACACCAGGGGATGATCCACCAGCACTCCAGGACACAAACTCAGACAGCCTTGGAAACTTGAGTGGGTCTGGACTACGTTCTTGCTTCTTCAAATATTTAACTCTAGTGGGGTAGGAAAAGTGAAGTTAAGAAGCCAGGGAAGGTAGGCAAGGGGAACCTCAAGTTTGAGAACAGCAAAAAGGTTTCAGATGCCACTCAATACCTATGAGCACTGGACAACTGAACCAGAAAATGACGCTGATGCTGCCCCTACTCAACAGAGAACACAGAATCGAGACAAATGGATGCTCAGGAAGGAGGGAGTCATTTGGTCTTCAGAGTAGGAGATCTCAGAGGAAATGGGGCAGGGGGTTGAGAAGTTAGAAATACAGACGGAGCGACAGTGCTGCTGAGAGAGCTTGGCCATGGCAGTGGGGACATGGGTGGTGATTGGATGTGATGCCCCTTGACTCTCCTCCTCCTCCTGCTCTGGCATCACACAGTTTTGGGATCCCAGAGAAAGGAAGCTTCCACAGGTATGGGATCCAGGCAACCCTTCTACATCTCAAGAGTCCTTGAATCTCAGAGAACTGCAGATTCTGTTGTGTAGCCTAGGCAGGTTCTGGAATTCAGGGTTTCAGTGTGAGGCGTGTTCCTGGCCACTTGAGCCACAGGAAGGGAACCAGACGCCGGGTGAAGGTGGCCGTGAAGGTGTAAATGAGTTCCTGTGACTCTGCGTTGGTGAACGTCACGGTGCCCCCTTCATAATCCAGGGCAATGCCCACTCTCCGGGGCCGCAGCACTGGGAAGAGCTGGGCCTCGGGGCTCGTGTTGGCCCAGATGCCTGAGGAGGAGAGCCGAAGGGCCCACACACCATCCTCTGGCCTCAGGGACAGGTCCCCTTTCCTCTTCATAGAGTCTTTGGCCACTCCAAGCATGCAGCTTTCCAGAACTTCCTCCTCCTCTTCCTCTTCTTCCTCCTCTTCCTCCCCTAGTGATTCCTCATCTTCATCTGTTTCCCAGTCTTCATAGCCATCCCCATAGCCAGCCTCCTCATCTTCTTCCTCCTCTTCCCCTTCTTCTTCTTCTTCCCCCTCCTCCTCATCCTCTGACCAGCCTTCTCGCTCTAACTCCACTTCCCAGTACACCTTGCCCCAGGTGAAGCCCTTGCTGCCCAACACCCCTGGCTCACAGTCAAACTGCTGGGGGTGCAGGCAATCACTC
>LOEQ01003591.1:3260-13609 GCA_001685075.1 Bramus lutescens | reverse complement strand
TCCTCATCCCGGGCCTCACCTGCACCCAGCGCCAGAGACGTGAGTGCTGCCTCGGGCACCGTGGTGGGCAGCAACCCCTTCCCCTTGGGGGGAGGCTTTCGCTAGCTGATTTGGACTACGTGACACTCTGTAGTTTAATCAAATAAAATTAACTCTATTACTTAAATTATTTAATCTCTAAGATTCATTAAGTAATACCGACTGAGTGGGTTGTGGTGGTTCACGCCTTTAATCCCAGCACTTGAAAGGTAGAAGCAGGTGGTCTCCATGAGTTCAAGGCCATCCTGATCTACACAAGCCAGACCAGCCAGGGCTGCTTAGTGAGACCCTGTCTCAAACAAAAACACAACCTCTCTTTGGTTTTGGTTTTGCTGTTTTGGGACACAAGGGTCACTGCAGAGAAATTGGCGTCCAACGCCCTGAAATCTCCTGCCTCAGCATCCCTAGTGTTAGGGATTACAAGCATGAGACAACCAACACAGAGACACACACACACACACACAGCTAATAGTGTAGTATTTTTAAATACTTACATTGGAAGAGAGTGGATTGCTGAGTTACTTCTACCAGTGGCAGGGACGTAGATGTGTCATGATAGAGTCAGACAGAAATTCTAGACATTGGTTAGGATTCGCTCGCGCGTGCACACACACGCGCACACACACAAGCTTGCTTGCCATCAAGGGACTGGGGAGATGGTTCCATGGCTAAGGCGTCTCTCTGGCCAGACAGTCTAACTGAAAACATCTGGCTCCAGGTTCAGTGAGAGACCCTGTCTGACAAAGATATGGTGGAACATAATAAAGGAAGACGCCCCAAGCTAGATTTCTGTCCTCCACACATAACACCCACACGAGTGCTCCTGTGTCCCCACACATATGGTACTCATGCGTGTCACACACATACACATGTACAGAATATAAATAATAAGTATAAATAAGGAATTTTGAAAAGAGAATCTCTGATATAAGAAAATGAATGACCAGAAGGCTGGGATTTGAGGTAGGTAGGGTGGAGAAAAATGTAAGACTGGAGAGGCAAGCTAGACCTTATTAAGGGTGCTGGTGTCGCACGCCTTTAATCCCAGCACTTGGAGAGGCAGAGGCAGAGGCAGGAGGATCTCTGAGTTCGAGGATAGCTAGCATAGTCTACAGAGCGAGTTCCCAGACAGCCAAGGCTATACAGAGAAACCCTGTCTCAAAAATAAAAGTTTGAACTTCATCTTAGAGTTCCAAGGAATTGATGCTCATGCAGGGCCTCCCATACACATCAAATTTGCATTCCAAATGCAGATGGGATAGAATTCCTATTGACAGTGGAAGAAAACTGCAAGACCTTTTTCTCAGAAGCGTGGGCACTCTCTTATTTCCCCCAGGCCTGAAGGGACAGCGCTGGACGGTACAGACCTGCCTGACGTGCCAGCGTAGCCAGCGGTTCCTCAATGACCCCAGGCATCTGCTCTGGGGTGACCGGCCTGAGGCCCAGCTGGAAAATCAGGCAGGTGAGCAGTGGCAAGATGAGGGAATCCCCAAGAAAGGACAGTGGAGGGTTGAAAAGCAAGGTGGCTGAGCCTGATCAGTGTAAGGGGTGCCACAGTCTTGGGAAACTAATTCCCTGATTCTCCTCCATCATCTAGATTTCAGACCATCAGAGCCCCTGCCAAACACAGCCCAACTCCCTAAGGAGAACATGCAGCCTCAGGCTTCAAACACCAGTGACGAATTCACTCCATTTCCCAGATAAATAAAGATTGAATTTTGTTTGACTTTCTGTCTGTTCTCTGCTATCTCAACTGGTTGTATTATTTTCCTCTTTATTGGGGGGGGACAGGGGAGGCGGATTGTCACGGTAACCTCCTTACATCTCTGTGCTCCACCGTCCTTCCTGGTTTCCATTCACCACTAGGTCCCCTAAGCAGCCCTTGTCACCCCTGCATCCTCAATACAGTGAAATATCTGGAAATTCCTTACATGCTCGTGTGCCTTCTTAGTGGATTCCATGTTGAGGCGGCCGGCCCCGACTATTAAGATGGGGAGGCAGACACTGTTCATATCCTCTGGGCGTACGCGAACTTAGCCCTTCCCACGTCTCAGAGTTGTCCTCTGTAAAATCATAATGGAAATGCCCCAGGTCCAGACTAACAGGGAAAGGTGCTAAGCATGGCCAGCTTGCTCACGCAGGCTCCGTAGTAAACTCAGCTATCTTGCCTGATATCTGTGGAGAGGCTACTCAAGGACACAATCTGTGAACTGACTTCTTTGCTGGCTGCAGGCTGTCATGGTACCCCAGACACACAGAAATAAAATTCGCTGTCATGGGAGTGAAGTTTTCTTCCCTTTTACCTTTAATCCTGTGTTGCATTTACCTATGAATGCAGCTTTTNTTTTTGGTTTTTCGAGGCAAGGTTTCTCTGTAGCTTTCTTTGGTACCTGTCCTGGAACTAGCTCTTGTAGACCAGGCTGGCCTCGAACTCACAGAGATTCTCCTACCTCTGCCTCGGGATGCTGGGATTAAAGATATGTGCCATCACTGCCCAGCAAAAATCTCTGTTGTGTGCCTTAAGCAACAATGATTCTGCATTTGGAATTTTGAAGGAGTCTGTTGCCTAACTGCTCCAGAAGACCCAGTAACTTCATCTCCCATTTGTCCAAGCAAGGCATATTTCCAAGGCCAGATTCCTCATGGAAGAGGCTGTACCGGGACAAGAACACTGAGTTTATCGGTTTCCTGGGACCATGGTTGTAACCATCTACTGGATTCTTGTTTTGCCTTTGTCCTCCACTCAGTCTCTCCAGTGACTCCACAAGTCAGTAAATTATTGGCACTGAAAGTACTAAGTAGTGTGTAGGTGACAATGGTATTTGGTAGTTCATTTCTAGAGACTGCCTGGGTGGGAGCTGAGAGCCGTAAAGAACACGACTGTAAAAGCCTACCTCATTTGTACCTGGAGTCATGTTCTTCAGCTTCTCCAGAAAGTCATTTCTGGTGGTCCTTGCACACTAAATCTAATCTATGGACAACTCTGTGTGTGTGTGTGTGTGTGTGTGTGTGTGTGCACTCACACTGTGACTGCATACAATGGAACATGCCCTGTCTCAAGGTTTCTATTGTTGTGAGGAGACCCCATGACCATGACAACACTTATAAAGGAAAACGTTGAATTGGGGCCAGCTTACAGTTTGAGGTTTAGCTCATTCTCATCTTGGTGAGAAGCATGGTGGCAGTGCAGGCAGACATGGTGCTGGAAAAGGAACTGAGAGGTCTACATCTCGATCCAAAGGCAGCAGGAGGCCATGTGCCTCACTGGGCATAGCTTGAGCATTTGAGGCCTCAAAGCCCGCCTTCCACAGTGACATACTTCCTCCAACAAGGCCACGCCTCCTAATAGTGCCACTCCCTATGGCCCAAGCACTCAAACACATGAGTCTATGGAGCCTTTCCTAATCAAACATCCACATGCCCCGAATAGGATAACATCCAGAGAATATTTTTTAGGGTCTTTTGCCCAGATTAACCTAAACTTCCTATGTAAGCACTAATGGCTTTGAGCTTCTGATCCTCTGGTCTCAGTTCTGGGATTACATGCATTCACCAAAAATGCTTGGTTTCTATGTGGTGCTGGGGATTGAACCCAGGATCGTGCGCTTGCTAAGCAAGCATGCTATTAACCGAGCTGCATCCCAGCACAGGAGCAGGAAAGCTTGAGTTTTGGTTTTGTGATTCAGTCAAGAGATTCCCTCTTGTGCAAGAGACCATTAGGATCAAGTTCCAGAGGGGGAAGATGGACTCCAGAGGGCTGGAGAGATGGCCTTACCATTACAAGCACTTGCTGCTTTTGCATTGGACCAGGGTTTGGTTCCCAGCATCCACATGGCAAGTCACAATTGCCCATATGCTGTGGGACAATGATCTAGTACCCTGTAAAGATTTGTTACTTGTATTTTAATAAAATGCTGATTGGCCAGTAGCCAGGCAGGAAGTAGAGGTGGGGTCGATGAGAACAGGAGAATTCTGGGATCTAATGACTTCTGACCTCTTAGGGCTCTTGCACACACATGGTGCATATACATGGTGCACACACATGGTGCACATACATGCTCTCACACATACACGTGAATATAGTTCCCTCATTGTTGTAAGCCACACTTTGGGGGTGATTTCTGCTGCCGTCCAGCTACGGCAGGGTCGTACATTCCAGGGTAAAAGGTGTGTGGATTAGAAACATTAGGTAGGAGGAATAGAGATATGAAAGAAATACAGACACACAGGATAGCACCAGGAGGGCAACTCAGTGAATGCTGAATACTGAATTTGCCCGCATTTATTTTTCATATGCTTTTACACCCCAATACAAAAGTGGGAGGAGAAGGCAAAAGATTGCTTTGCATGACACAAAGGACAAGCAGAACAGTTACTTGTTTCAGTACTTGAGATATCAAGCCGTGATTTCCTGAGTAAAGCATTTGATGTTAGGAATGTCCGCCGAATCCACCCTAAACCAAGTCTGTAGGCAGCCACTCCCTAGGTCAAACTTCCTGTTTTAAATGAAGGAGCAGGAGTTTGAGTTTTCTGACCTTTGGTCAGGGTGGAAGGGATCCACCATCATGGGCCATCCTAATGTCCAAAACCCTAAATAGGCACACCCTAGGTCAAGCCGTGTAGCCACACCTGTTGTCAACAAGGTTGAAAGAGCCAAACTAGGCTCAAACTCCCTGACCTCCAGTCAAGGTAGAACAGGCTCACATATGTGGGTCCCCACACCTCATAAATCTTTGTGGTCTATTCATGTGTTCTGGTTCCTCTAGGAACTAGTTTTGGTTGTGTGCGTGTTCCAAGGACTACAGCAAAGACTCTCAGGCCATGGCTGTTACTCAAGAATACTTCAAGGACAAGAAGTAAACCTTTGGTTTAGCTGGCACCTAATCTGCACTGTAGTCCCAGCTGTTCTAACTCTGGAGGATGGAGGTTAGGGCACGCAAAAGTGGGTTTCCTGCACCAAACATGAGAACAAGTTCCTGGTGTCTGATAGTTCTCTCAAATGCCTCTGAGAAACTCAATCATTTGAGATGTGTGCCCTTTCAAAACTAAAAGATAACAAGATCAGTCCATTTAAATTAAGTCAAGCAAGAAAGAACACTTGTGGTAGTTATACAAAATTGATCATTGTCTAAACCTTAAGTTTATTCACTTTGAAAAACTGGTTTTAAAAAAACAGGTGTTGTGAGGCTCAGTGGTTAAGAGCCATCTCTCCAGCCTCACAACACCTGTTAAGAGCCTGAGTTCAATCCCAGCAACCACATAATGGCTCACAAACACTTGTCCTGAGATCTGCTGCCCTCTTCTGGCCTGCAGGCATACATGCAGACAGAACACTACACATAACAAATAAATCTCTTTTAGAAAAAGAAAAAACAGGTGTTGTGGTAACAGAGATTAGAAGAGGCAGACACAGCAGATCTCTCAGGCCATCCTGGGCTACAGCGAGGTCCAGGACAGCTGTGGCTACAGAGCTGAAGGAGAAGGAGAAAAAAGGAGAAAAGAAGAAGGAAAGGAAAGGAAAGGAAAGGAAAGGAAAGGAAAGGAAAGGAAAGGAAAGGAAAGGAAAAACCACATCAGTGGTACAGTTGTTTTGCTCGGTGGTAAAGCTCTTGTGAGCAATGGGTTAGTGTCCAGCATTAAAGGATGCAGAGGGTAAAGGGAGGAAGAGGGAGAGAGATGGTAGAAATGAATATCATTACTGTCAAGAGAAGTAAGAAGGATCGAATGTTGCTCTTTCTCAGAATTCAGAATATTGGATTCTCCACAAAGGAAATAATTACGGTTTTGACCGCCTCACACGGCAGTATCAAATACTGTATGTAGAGAGAGTGAAAACAGGCAAGCCTTTTTCTCTGTGGCAGGGAGGGGCATTTTTGAGACAGGGTTTCACTCTGTAGCCCCAGTTGACCTGAACTCATGGTGGCCTCCTGCTCAGGTTGCCTGTTAAGTGCTGAGGTTATAAACTGAGCCACCCTAACCTGCTGGATATAAGATATTCAATCAACAATTATAAATACTTTGGGAGTAATAACAGCAAAACACATTAGAAAAGACAAGCTCTGGTTCGTGACAGTTATAAAAATCACAACTGACCAAAATGAAGAGAACTGACCTTAGGGTTCCCAGCCCCAAGAGACACATCCACAACAGGCTCCTGCACTTAAGGCTCGGGGAACACTGGGGAAATCAAGGAAGGAAGATCTCAACTCCAGAGGACCAGGAAATTCATGAAACGTGTCTCTTAGAAATGACACAGAGAACCTACACCATGATACATCAACAATATGACTGCCTAAAAAAGACCTGAGCAACGATAAAACCAAGAGATATACTAATGTGGCAGGGGAAAAACTTGAGAGTCCCATGCCTAGAAAAGGAACAATAAGCAAATAAAAACTGTTGAGAGGGGAGAATTAGTCTTTCCCAGGGATGAACTGTCTAATGGTTATTGAATACAAAGTGCTCAGTCCTGGACTCTGCTCCAGAGGTTGGATTTATATATTTATGTATTTAAATGTGTATGTAACAACAATAATCATCGTCATAAATATGTTTATAATAAAAATCATAATAATCAGAAAAAGAGACCATCTATTTGGGAGGGATTAAGGGGCACAGGAGGACTTGGGGGAGAAAAGGGAAGAGAAGAAATTATATGACAACATTTTAACTAAATTTTAAAAAAATTTAAAAGGAGGCATATAAGGAGAAAAAGACAAGTCATGTGTATTAGGAAATCTGAATTAATGTTCCCACAATCCATCAGTGCCTCCAGCACATCTGTGTCCACATGTCTGCAATTAATAAAGTGGTATTCTTATGCATTTGCATTTGCTAGGTTGCTTACCCTTAGGATAATTTCCTGGCTCTTTACCGAAAATCACAATGCAAAGAACAAACATTCAAAAACAGTGGTTGGAAAGACAGCTCAGTCAGTAAAGCACTTGGCTTGGAATCACAAGGACCTGAGCTGGTTCCCAGGATTCATGTAAGCAAATAAAAACAAACAAATAATAAATAAATAAAAAGCCAGGTGTGGCAGTGCGTTGGAATCCTAGCACTGGGGAGGCAGAGCTGGGTAGATCTTTGGCAGGTGAACCCCTGGATGTCACCGGCCAGCCAGCACCTTGCCTACTCAACACGTTTGGGGCTAGAAAGAGAACCTGTTTAAAACAAACAAACAAACAACAACAACAAACCCACAAAGGTGGGCAGCAGCAACCGAGGAGTCACAGTGAGGGCCACCGTCCAGGCTCCACACGCATAGGCACACATGGGCATGTGCATCCACACGACATACATGAACACACATGGACACCAAATATGCAAACAAAAGGATGGCATACTGGATTCTTATAAAACACCCTTAAAACACACCCAGCCTTAGAGATACGGAATTTCTTACTTCTTCTGGTCACTGTGACAAAATACTTGAGGTCGGAAGGGTTTGAAAGATTTTAATATTTCATGGCAGAGAAAAGTGGCATCACGGTGGCCAGAAAGGTACAGGAAGAGACCAGAGCAAAATGTGTCCTCTGGTGACTTCCATTTCCTACCATCCTCTAACTCACCATAATGCCATCTTATTATGAGTCCATCAAGGGGTTCATATTCGCTAGGTCAGAGCCTTGGCGATCTAACGCTCACTGGAAATGCCATCACACTGAAGACATGGTTATACGGCTTTTTAAAAAGATTTATTTATTATATTTATGTGTATGTGTGTGCCTGTTTGAGTGATGTGTATCACCATGTGAGCTCATGTGCCAAAGCAGGCCAAAACAGGGTACCAGACACCCTAAAACTATACAGTTAATCGTGAGCCATTCGATGTGGGTATTGACACCAGAACCCATCCACTGTAAGATCAGCAAAGTGTTCTTAACTCCCGAGCCATCTGTCTAGCCTCAGGTTTGCCTTGGGTTTTTTGTTTGTTTTGTTAATTGTCAGCACTATATTTTAAGATTTGCAATGTTATATATTTCATCTTCACATCATTTTCAATACTAGAAGCCTAAGTTATATAAAGTCATTAAAATAATTCTAATTATTGCATCCATTTTTTGCAAATTGGAGTCCAGGTGAGCGCATTAATACACTGTTCATGCTGTAAGTACGTCTGTGTTAAAAACATTGAAGCTTCCTTATTAGCTAAAGACACGCTCTTTTTGTATTTCTGTACTTATTTTAGATTTCATTTTATACTTTTATTGGCATGTACCTGTGTGCCTGCCACACGTGCGAGGGTACCCCAAGGTAGTCAGAAGAGGATGTTGGTTTCCCTGGAGCTGGAGTTACAGGCAGGTGGTTGTAATCCACCCAAGGTGGGTGCTGGGAGTCAAACTCAGGTTCTCTGAAGAGCAGCAAATGCTCTTAACCACTGAGCCATCTCTTCAGCCCTACATCTATATTTTTGAAGGACATATTTTTTATTTCTTCAAGTGAGTGAAAATATATATAACATATAAATATAATATATAAAATATTATATAATAATAAATAATAAAATAAAAAAACAAGTCCTAGCACTATTTGATCAATCTCATCAAAAGGCTTAGGTCGTCAAGATGGGCATGGTCGAGTCTATAACCCCAGCACTCTGTAGACTGAGAGTTAGGATCGCCAGTTTGCGGCCACCCTGAACTGTACAGCAAAACACTGTCTCAAACAAACAAGAAGAGGTGTTGGGGCAAGGGCAGGGGACATAAACCAAAGCTAAATGTGTAGAAACCTACTACAAAAGAAATTGACTTTTAGAGTCTGGAGAGATGGCTCAGACGTGAAAAGCACTGGCTACTCTTCTAGAGATCCTGAGTTCAATTCCCAGCTACCCCACGGTGGCTTACAGCCATCTTTAAAGATTTTGGGTGCCCCCTTGTGGCCTGCAGGCAAACATGCAGACAGAACACTACATAACAAATCTTTTTTTTTTTTTAAAGAGCACTTGTTTAAAAAAAGATAATTTTTAAAAAGAGCTTAGATTTGGAGAGATGGACCACGATTAACAGCACTTCATTGCTCTTGTAGAGGACCCAGGTTCAATTCCCCCATACCCACACGGTGACTCACAACCATCTGTGACTCCAGTTCTAGAGGCTCTGACACCCTCCTCTGTAGACAGCCGCGTGGAGCCGCACCTTGAAGATGGCGCTGCCTTCCGCTCCCCGCGATCCCGAAAGCGAGGGCTCTCTGTGAAAATCAACTCCATATATGGCCCGAGCCCGCTTGGGCTGCGATCACTCCCGGATAGCATGATGGTCGTAAGCTGCTTGCGTATGCGTGGACCAATGGACAGTGCCCACGTAGCGATCCAGGGTTGGCAGCCTTGGACTATTTAAGAGCTGGGAGCGGCTTGTCCGGGGGAAGAAGAGAAGAAGAGGAAGAGGGAGAGACTCCATTGCTGTAACAAGGTCCTGAATAAACCGCTTGCAAGAAGAGCTCCGGGGTTGCGTCCATTCCTTGCTGGACGAAGGTGGGCGCGACACTCCTCTGAGCTCTTTGGGCACCAGGCACACTCACAGTACACATATTTACTTGCAGGTAAGACACTCATGCACGTCTGTGGCGTCATTAGCCCCGTGATGGAGTCTTAGTATGATAGCATTATTGAAGGTTAGGGAATGAAAGGAAGTGGTGTCTGGTTGGAGAAAGTCATGCGTCATTCACGCTCTTCCCCTGCTGTAGACCCTGCATGCTGCAATACTGACCTACCTGCCAGGCAAGATATGCCCATAGTAGCGGCCAGATGGTTTAGGGATTGTGACGATTGGACCGAGAGACACCTCCCATAGGCTCACGCATTTGATCCTGGAACTTTTAGATTGCAGCCTTCCCAGAGGAAGGAAGTCACTGTGCACTTTGAGAGTTTATAGCCTCGACCCACTGCCAGTTTGTTCTCTCTTTAGGGTTTGTGGCTGAAGATGTGAGCACTCGGCTGCACACTGGCTACCCGCTGTCACGCCTCCCTCTGAAACCAGAAGCCAAAATAAAGTCTTTCTTCCACGAGTCACTCTGGGTCCTGATGCTTTAATCACAGCATCAGAAAATGATTAATGTACAGTTGCTGTCTCTGCAGCCGTCCACTTCCTCGGGTCTCCTTTGCTTCCTCCTACCGTGTTTCTTGTATTTCAGAGATCTTGTGATCCTTCATAAGATTTACTATTAAATATTCATTTTTGAGGGGCTGGAGACATGTCTGAGCGGTTATAACCAACCGACTACTTACTGTTTTCTTTTCTTTTTAAATTTGGCTTTTTGAGACAGGGTTTCTCTGGAGCTTTGGAGCCTGTCCTGGAACTAGCTCTTGTAGA
>LOEQ01003590.1:110363-123405 GCA_001685075.1 Bramus lutescens | reverse complement strand
GGCTGGATATAATGGGCCAGGCAGTGTTTAAATGAATACAATTTGTGTGTTGTTTGTTATTTCGGGGTATAAGCTAGCCGTGCGGGAGCTGGGCTGGACGAAAAGCAGGGTCCACTCCGCCCTTTCACTACAATATTGAGCATTTACTTAATTTGCAAAATATTAGTAATTGCCTAGGCTTGGTGTCATAAGTTTGTAAATAAGTCACTAGGAAACCTGAAAAAAGTTTGGGAGTTAAAGACAAGCTGTACTACAGAATTAGTTCAAGGACAGGCTCAGAATTTATTAGGACCTTCCTTCAAAATAAAAATAAATTATAAAATGAGGGCTTGAGTTATAGGTCTTTGAAAGAGTACCTGTCTAGAATATGCAAGCCCTGAATTCTACCCTTAGTACCATACAAGAGAAACTAATAATAAAAATAAAGAATATTATAAAATAATAATAGTAAAGCTATTATTTGTTAAATTATATAATATTTCCCTATAGAATTTTATTTAAAATGTCTATATAGTCTTGATTCATTTTTCAAGTGATATAATTTTCATATTATTACTTACATAGAAAAGCATTACTAACCATCTCTTTTAACATTTTTTTAAATTATTGTTATTTGGGAATTTGGTTTCTTATCTCTACATTAAAGTGTGGTTGACAATTTCTTTCTGCTATTACAGCATTTGAAACATTCCATTTTATGAAATGCCTTGCAACATTTTTAAAATGCATGAGGTTGTTGCAAAGGTAGATTGTACAGCTTATTATATTCTCAATAAAGAAGGAACAAATCCTCAACCTACTCTTCTCCAAGTGTGCAAGACATAAGCGTGTCTTCCAAAGAAGCTTGTGGCCTTGAAGCCTTTCTGATCCACTAATCATATCACTATCCCTGGGTGCACCTGGCATGTTACCACAGAAGTGTGAGACATTACCTGTCTGTCTGTGAGAATCACCGAAGTAGTCATCCATGCTTTGCAGCCGTGCTTCAACTGTGTGAAATGAATTGTAAGTGAACAAGAAGCCACCTCTAAATAGATTTGTCACTAAAACAAAACTAAAGTCTACCTTTATCGCATAACCTCAGTACCATCTGTAAAACCAGCACATCTTCTTCAAAGTCATCAAGCATAGTCCTGCACTTGGTGGAAACGTTGGAGCAGAACAGGACCAAAGCTCTAAAAATGCCATTAAAAGGCTTCTTTCTAAAATCATATCCAAATAGCCCCCTTTTTTTCTGTCAGCATGGGTTGTACTGCTGGTTATTTTTAACTTGATACACCTAGGAGGAGTCCTAAGAACCGGCTATATAATTGTTTGGCCTGTGAGCATGTCTGTGGCAGACTGGTTTGGTTGTAAATTGAAGTGGAAGCACCCACCCCAAATACAGGCAGCGCCATCCCATTTATTGGACCAGGGCTGTCCCAGAGTCTCTCCTCCTCCTCTAAGAGAAGTGATAGTCTTGGTTGAGACTTCTCTTTGACTTGTGACCTTGAATGAAGCAAACATACAGCATTACTACTGGATCAAGATGCACTAAACCTTCATTTTTTGTATTTGTTACATTTCTTGTTGGTCTGATGACATAGTTGACAAGAAGCAAATTTTGGGAGATATAGATTATTCTAGTTTAAAATCAGAGAGAATACAGTCCATCATGGCAGGGCTAGCATGAAGGCAGGGACATAAGTAAGTTGGTCACATTGCACTAACAGGGAGTTGAGTTTGAACAGAAAGTAAGTCAGCTTGTAATATCTCATGTCCCACATAGAGCAACAAACTGTTTTTCTACCAATGTTCCTCCTTGTTGTGTAATATTAATTTAATATGTGTTACATTTGCTTATGCTGCTGAATATTTGTTTAATTATGCAAAGATGTGTTGCATTCTTTCTGTTGCATTTGCCTTACTCTGTAAAGCTGTGTTATTTTGCCTGCCTAAAACACCTGATTGGTTTAACAAAAAGCTGAATGGCCAATAGCAAGGCAGGAGAGAGATATAGACAAAACTGCCAGGCAGAGAGAATGAATAGGAGAAAAATCTAGACTAGAGGAAGAGGAGGAGTTAGAAAAAAAGGAGATAGAGAGGAGGATGCCAGTGCCAGTCAACCAGCCATACAGTCAACCAAACATAGAGTGAGAAAAAAATATATTTAGAATAAAGAAAGGTAAAAACTCCAGAGGCAAAACATAGTTAAAGAGAAATGAGAACATTTAAGTTAGAAAAGCTGGCTAGAAACAAGTCAAACTTGTTGTTAAATATGTAGGCATTCATAAGTAAAACTAAGTCTTCATGAATTTATGTGGAATCTGGGTGGTGGGCCCCCAAAGAGAAAAAATGAATCCAACCACACCTCCTCTTAAAAGTTCTGTGTCATCCCCAAACAATATTACCCTCTTGGGACCAATTATGCACATGAGCACAGGAACATCTCACATAAAACATTAACTTGTGGATATTGGGATTGAATAATACCTGTGGATACAAAACAGAGGAGCCATGTTGGATGCTGTAACTGACAATGACATTCCACAGAGGGGCTCACAGACAATGAGTGCTGGGTGAGAAAGGATAGACTTCACACCTCACATCAGATGCTCTATCCCCTTCTTCTGCAGTTTGCACATGTCCAAGGTCAGTGTGAGTAGAGGTTGGTGTGTAAAGATCTGATGACAAGGAAATTGAGGGATAGGAGGGATGCTGAGCTGGGAGAATATTATAGAAAACAGAAGCAAGATGTTCTTCTTGGAGAGCAGAGATGACTGAGTCCATGAAATTTCTCGGGGGTAAAAATGCAATCCTGAAGGATGGTCCAGAAAGGAACATGAAGAGCATTTAGTTAGGTTTGTGTCATATTGAAAAAGAACACAGGAGAATGCTCAGGATCCATGGAGAACTTTCTATACAAATAAAATTTGCTTCGTTAGAGGCAAGGGTCTTGTATTTAAATTTTATTTAAATATATGAAGCAGTTTTGAATATTTTTTGCCCTTTAAAAGTGAGCTTCTGAGTGGTTTTCTCCAAGTTCCATTCTTATGCAGGTTAGTTATCAGTCAGTGAGCTATTATTAGCTATCATCACTGTTTTGATGCTTTTAAAATTTACATCATGTTTCCAATCAAATATTTTTTATGGACACCTACAATGGCAATTTGTAAAATAAAGCAAGTAAAAGATGCATGGATAATCAGGTTAATTGAGAGCACAAACCAACTAAACTAATGTTAAAATGCTCTCCACAACTCTAAGCTGTATTCTCACAGAATCAAGATTTTGTAGAGCACATACAATGTGTAATGTTATATCATTAAAAAAGAAAAGACAAAAACTAATGATGATCATGTTTTGAGCCTTTTATTAACTTATAATAAATCCATTTGTTTTAAATGTACATTTTCACAAATGTAATTAAATATGCCACCTTGGCCTCTTCACACAACTTAACAATTGGAAAGAAAACACATAATATGAAAGCAAACCAATTCCTTTGTTTATGTATTCATTTTTAAATATTTATTTTTATTTTGTATTGGTATGTGCTTTTGTCTGCTTACATGCCTGTGTACCAGGTGCATGATTGTTCTTGGAAGCCAAAATCTCCCAGAAGTGGAATTAGAGGTATGGTTGTTAACTACCATGTGGATGCTGGAAATCAAACCCAGGTACTCAGGAACATCAGCCAGTGCTTTTAAGGACTCAGCATTGTCTCTCCATGCTGATATATTTTTATTATACATTTTGTGTGTATGGATGTTATGCCTACATATATGTCTGGACACTCTATGAAAGTCCAGTAAGCACAGAGGCAAACACAGAACATCAAATCTCTTGTAATTAAAGGTACGGATGGTGGAGAGCTGCCATGTGGGTGCTGGGAATCCAAGTCATGTCTTTTCTGTGCCTCTATTTCCAATCATCTGAAGGAAGATATTCTTTCCCTATCTTCTCACCCCCTTTCTCCTGCTCTCTTTCTTTCTGTATCTATGGTTTCTTTAATCTGGGAGATTTTATTTTAACTAATGAGCTATTTTGAAAAATAAAGAAGAATTTCATTTTTTCTCATTTATGAGATAAGTTATCATACCTTGCAATGTTCTATGTGAAAGTCTGCCATAACATTTGAGAATAAAATACCTTTTAAATAATACATTCTGCTTCCATACCCTTATTCACTTCTTTATATAATTTCAGTACTTTAAAAGTTTGTGCTACAACACAAAAACCACATTAAATATGTGAGTTTGGAAAGGCTAGTATGTTCATGCATTTACTGTGTGTGATGTGACAGAGAAAGAGAAGACCATTTTCTATGAAATAATTTTGTTTAAAGCTTGATAAGGTAAAAATAGAAATACTGTAAAATTTGAAAATTTTGGTATTATTCTCAAGAAAAAGTTCTTTCACTACTACTTTGGAGAGTAAAGTCATCTATTTCTAGAATCGGAGAATGACTATTTTTGACTTCAGTTATAAATTGAAATATTACATTTGAACATTAAATGATGTTATTTTCTTTTTTCCTAGATGACAAATGCATGAGGATTTATTGCAGTCATTAAACAATGCATTAATATTACATTAAAGAACTTCGTTTTTCTTTATACAAAGCCTAAAATACTTTGAACATTAAACTCAAATTTCTTCCCTCAAGGTATGTTGAAAATAGATATTCATGTTTTTAGGGAATCAGCACCGTATGATTTTTAAAAGTTATTTTACTTAAGAACAAGATGATTAACAAACAAGAGCATAGCCAAACTTACGGCAACAAAACCAGGAGAAAATGAGCATCATGAATATAGTCTGCAAATGAAAGATGTCAACACCAGTGAAGATGTGTGCTACAGTGCAAAAACAAACATGAGTGTAGTGATGAGGTGAGCAGGAGCAGCGGGCCACTTCCCGCCATCTGGCTCCTAGCCGCAGGCTAGCTTTACCCAAAATAATTACACGGAAAACTGTATCCATTTAAGCACTGCCTGGCCCATTATATCTAGCCTCTTCTTNNCAAGGCAGTTTCTTTATTAACCAATGAAAGTAACACATAGACAGATGACCCACCTACATCACATGAGCAAGTTAAACTTACAGATGAATAATAGTTTAGTGATTGGTATCTTACTATTATTTTGTTAGAAGTTCTTTTTGGCAAGTCAAGTCATGACAGTTTCAGTCTTCATGATGCTCAGCAACGTGTTCTTACCAGAAACAGTTGTGTTTTCAGCATGTAGTTATTACTGGCTGATTATTCCGTTATACATCGTGAACATGTTGAAAAAGTAAATTTTTGAAACATGTTAATAAGTATAACCAAATGAAGCAACTCTTTGGAAGAATTTAACAGGTCTCGGCCATTCTGTACTTCCCTTGAGACAGGCATCCCTTGCGATAGCTCTACTATCATCCTTCTTACGGGTCCCAGGATATCAATTCACTGGGAACAAGGAGCTGCCAGTAAACCATGCAACTCCAATGAGATAATTTGGGCATCCTTCACTGACTTTCTAGTGATCTTTTGATTTGTGTAAAATGGATTGGCTATTTTCAACAGCAACAATAACAGCAAATGAACCAAAAGTTAAAAGATAAAATTTCATTAAAATGGAAAAAAGTCAATAGAGCTTTGTGAAATGAACATCATATAGGGGCAAGTGTCCTATGCTCAGAGCTTAGTTCCTTCAACCCTTAGAACCCTCTTACAACAGAAAAATATCAGCCAATAGAATCCTAATATCTGCATCATAAGAAATAATTTGCAATCTGTGAACAGTTATCTCCACGGAGAGTATGTGCAATGGACTCATGCAGATTTGTTCAGGTTTGCAATTCCTTCTCTAGGTACATTCTCTGCAGAGAGGGTTAGGAAAGAGAAGGGGAGACCAGGAAGGAGGAGGACTGACATAATGTTAGTCTGTAACATTCATGTAATAAAACAAGCCATTGTTCTACTTTTCAAACAACAGAATAAACACTGAAGCAAGATTTGGGGTATTTCCACAAACATGTGCATACATTTCTTCAGTAATCTACAGGATTCTGCACTAATTAAACATACATATAAAATGGGAAACATTCCATAAACTTCTAGAATTCTCTTTTATGATACTTGTTTATCACAAACTCACCTCTGTCTACAACTTGTGAGCATCTTTACACACTGAGACATTTAGAGATACAGGAAGTAGCTGAGACAGAGACAATTATGCACAGATAATGTCATGTGCATATGTACAATATACTTCCACTATAACTATAAGTGTAGAATCCAATATGTCAAGTACATTTCAGTTCTTGTAGGGCTACTTCATACTTTTAGGGACTTTCAGATAGTTTAAGTCATGCATATTCCATAATTTGTTATCCATTTTCCTCCTGACAGACTTAGTATTTTTCTTCTTTTTGCTATTATAAATAACAGAGCAATAACATTCTTATAATTTTGCATTTATGTATATTTATGAGTATTTTGTAGGATAAACTTAAAATGCACACTTTAGAGTTTGACAGATTACTGTCAGCCTGTAAGCTTCAAAAGCCACACCAGCTAAAAATGCTGAACCTCTTTGTACATCCATCAGTGGAATATGAAAGCACCAATTTTCTTAGATTATTTTTTGCTGTTGTAATTTATCATAATTTAATTTCCAGTCCTATAATCTAATTAATTAAAGTTGAAATCTTATGATCACACTTATCTGCATTACTTATTATTAATGAGAAAAACATTTTTGTTCATTTGCTATGAAATGATTTAACTGAAGGATCCTGTTTATCTCCTTCCCAAAGATGCCCATTGTTAACTTCATGGCTTGTGAATTATAGAATCTCTTTATAAATATTAAACATTTGCCTGCTCTCTATGAACTTTTGATTCAGATTTTTGTCTTTTAGCTCTCTTTATAATGAACATTACAGGCTATTGCCAGTGCTATTGATTTCCCTCCACAGTCTGAAGGTAAAACACTATTGCTGAAGGTACTTGTGTCACAAGACAGAAATATAAATGCCGCTCACACAGAAGCTTCACCTATTCTGACCAGCATTCATTCTGCTCAACTCCTACTAACTAACTCCTGTCAACTGCAGTCTTGCCTCCAAAATATGCCCACCCATTCACTCTCAAACAATGTTGAGAGCAACCAACCATTTTTATTTGTATTTAAGACCTGCTCTATGAGATATCTGACTGACATTGCTAATAAGTGTCACTGAAGCTATGGCTCTTTCAGGCTGTCTAAAACTATATCACCCTTACTAGATTTCTGGCAGGGCAATAGAACAACTCTAAATATTCAGTCCTGTTAAGAAATTACAGTGATAACTATATTTTAGAAAGCACCTTTGTGGTTCCTTTAAAAGGAAGGAGTCAAGAATCTGAGACTAGATAAGCCATAGACTGTTGGGCAAAGCTATTGCTAATATTCTGTTAAGTAAACATAGCCACAAAATGACTATGACTTATTGCTATACACATAGGTTAATGTGGCACTCAACCCCCATAAGAGTGGCTTCTTCATTCAGCAGATGGTAATTAACACAGAGACCCATAAATGGAGAAAGCAAAGCTACAATTTACTTTTGGTGGAATCACAAAGTCATTTTCTAAGACATATTTATCACTGTAGTTTCTTAAGAGTATTGAATATTTAGAGTTGTTCCATAGCCCTGCTAGCAATCTAGTAATGATGCTGTAGTTTTGGACAGTGTGGAAGATCCACAGTCTTATTACATTTGTTTTCAGTTTGTAAACTTTCTCATTTAATTATGTTGAACAAAATTTTAAATTTATGTTTGAATACACATTTATTAGTGATCAAGGAGGATCATTTTCATATTTGTTGCTATTTCCTTCTTTTCCATTTAAATTTTATTTTATTTTTTCATTTTCATAGGCCCATGGATCAAAAATAAACATTTGTGTATGTTATAATTTTTTCTACCTCCCATTTATTCGTCCATGTTTCACTCTTTCATTCATTTATTTTAAGATTTTAAGGCAGCGTCTTGGTCAACTACTGTGACAAGTATTATGCTTCCCCTGCATGCCAGGAGGGCCTAGAGCTTGGCATATTTCACACTAGACTCCTCATTAGCTGATGTCATAGGTGTTGTCTTCAGTTTCAGATAAATATTTTATATACTTTCTAATAAAATATCTTTGTGTTGTTGGTTTTACTTTTTTACTATTTTTGGATATTTACTGCTTATCAATTCCCAGACAGTTGAAAAGGATGGTTATAGTAATAGTTGTTTTGTACATTTAATTTTTTGTATTTGTTCCCTCACTGATATTTCCATAAGTAACCCATAATGAAACTCATTGGTTCACAAAGAATTAATAGTAACTAGAATAAAATATTGGTTCTGATTTATGCATTATATCAGCATCCTATTTTTCTTCTTTTCTGGCTTATTAACTATGATTCTCTTGTTTATTTCCTCTTTTAAGCATTTGCTTCTTCCTGCATTGTGCATTTTAACTTATCACTATCTACTTTCAAATATCATTATATCACTGTGTATACTATAAAATGATCTTATAAATGCTTCCTTCTGCTTTTCTCCAACAAACAGTTTATCATCTTGTCACATGTACACTATAAAGCTCTCAGTACAATAACATTTTTGCTCAAAACTTAGCTGTCAAGGGATTTTAGCTTCAGACAAGTGTATTTTTGTTTATCTACCCCATTGCTGCTTTTGGAGGTTTTGTCCCATTGTCTGTACACAGGTTTCAGTTTTATGTTTTGACAGTTCCTTCACAATTACTTCTTTCCCAAGTGTGAAGGTAACAAGTTATTTTTGTTGGCAAATGTATGACTTCAATTTTGTTTTGGAAATTCTTATTTATATGGATATGTCATTCTATATGCATTTGTTTTGTTTTGGTCTGTTTTCAGTACTTTGAAGATACTATCACTTCCAAATGGTGCCCTCCACGTTTCTGAACAGCTGGGTCATTTATTAATGAACACAATGTGCATATCTGATTGCCATGATTGTACAACTGATCATATAAACAGAGTTGCACATTGTTAATGATTATTGTCAGATTACCTAAGAAGTATGATCATCTCTCTTATTTTAGAATTTTCAAGGCAGGACTAGAACTACATTTACTCTGGGTCAAGATTTTCTTACTTTATGGAACAACTCCTTTGTGTTTTCTTCATAGTAACTTTTAGGTTATAAGATTTTCCCAACTACCTATGAAACAAATCATTGTGTGGCTCTAAGGATTGTCTCTCTCTGTGTGTGTTTCTATTAGCTAGTTTTCTAACATCAGGGCTCCCATGCACACTTAGTTGAACACTCTACACATGTATTGATGGCAGATAGGTTTGCTCTGCAGCCCTGTAAACCTGTTGCCCTACAGACTTTCAACTTCTTATCAAAACTACAGTGCCATGCGGGGATGATTTTCACCTCATTGCAATGCATAGCCTGAAAAATCATCCCAGATAGGCTACTGTGGATAAAGCAAGGAGCTTTATCATGTATCTCCAAGGTTAAGGACAAACAATGTACTTGTTTTAAATGTGAAGTGCTAATTTTGGCATCTTCACTGGCTGCAATTTGTATTCTAAGCTTCTGTCCTTATTATAAACTAAAGTTATTTTATGGATGTCTTTGCAATGTCTGAGAAGTTGTAAATCCTAAGAACCACAGCAGAACAGTGTGTAATATCCAAGAGACCATAGATAATGATAACATGAACAAGCATAATTAAGCTATATACAATCTCTCTCTAGATATGTGTAGCTTCTTGTAGACTAGTTATTCAATATCACCATACAAATAGCAATGTGTAGGTGTTACTACAAAAAATCACCTACTCTAAGAACTAATCTGTTGAAAAAAATTAAGCAAGAATGAAAAATTCACAGCATCTAACTAAAAGAAAGAAAATCACCAAATTAACTGAATCACAAATCAGAAATGAAGATGGAATCATTACAACAGACACCAAAGAATTTCAGAAAGGAAATATTTTAAAAACTTATTTTTCCTTAAATTGACAAACATGAATAAATTTATAGTTGAATCAAATTTAAAATCAAAATTAATCTAAGAATAGGTTAACAACCTAAACAGTATAATAACATGTGAAAAACTGAATTAACAATAGTTTTTCACCTAAAAATTGTCTAGACACAGATGAATTTACTACAGAATTCTACCATAGTCACAAAACTATACACCCATGCCTTTTAAAACATCTATGAAAAACAAACAAACAGAATGAGTATTTCCAAACTTCTTTTATGAAGATATTATCACTCATGTACCCAAACAAGGTGAAGTCACAACAACAATAACAAAGAACCATAGCAGACATCCCAGTTGAATATAGACTTTAAAATGCTTAGTAATGTAAGTGCAAAACAAATACAGCAATTCCTCCCTAAGATTATCTGCCATAATCAGGTTGGCTTTACCTCTGAGATGCAGGGATGGTTCAACACATGTAACTTAATAAACATAAGACAAAAATCACATGATTACTTCAATAATTATAGCAAAATTGACAAAATCCAACACACATTCATGATGAAAATCCTGGAAAGTATAAGACTGAATAGAACATGCTTATAAATATACCTCTAATCCAAAGCATTTTATCCATCTGTTGGGGGCTTTGAAATTTAGCTGCTCATAATACTACGAAAATGTATATTTTAAATGGCTTTGATGACATAAATTATATCCTTTTCTTATACACATTACCAGGGAACAAAGCCTCTTATGCTGTTCAACATTTACTTTTCTCTGTAGATATAATATTAAAATAAAATAGAACTTTCCCATAGCTTAATTTTAGGTATATGAAAACCCAAATATTATTCATTAGCTCATATTCATCAGTTATGTCAGAGATTCCTTATAATTAGTACAATAAGAACTTATACTTCAAAATCCATTGTAATTGACTCAAATATTATTTAATTCATATGCTGTTTTGAATATGTTAATTTAGTATTAATTACTACCTTATGCTACATGGTTTTTGATTAAAACAAATTATAATGTTTTGAATAATATAATCTTCAAAGAGAATTAATCTAAATTCTGCAGAAGACAACTGGATAAAGAAGCAGCATCATATATACACAAGCAGATAATATTCTCTTCTATAAAGCATGACTTTGCTTTGCTACAATTTGGGTAACCCTGGGGGACATTATTCTCTAGCCTTTTCTACACCATAGTAATCATTTTAATGTCTGCTTATACCTTGTAACTTCACACTCTAAACTTAAATATACACATGAAATTGTTTTGAAAATAAATGAATCTGTATTCTGCTTTCTTTCTCCCTGTGAACAGAAGCAAGCTGTAGGTCCTGTAGTACAAGCCTCAGTCACTATCAATAAATATAATGCACATAGGAGAGCTCTATCTGAGCCAGTATAAATAAATACAATGTATACAGGAGAGTTCTTTCAAGAGATGTCTCAACAGTTAGAAGCACTTGCTACTTTTGCTGAAGACCTGGTTTTGGTCTCCAGCATGGAATAGTGATGTACAATCATTCATAACTCTAGCTCCAGGGGATCAGGCACCCTCTTCTGACCTCTGTGAGCACTAGACAGACATAGAGTGTACTTACACGCAGGAAAAACACTAATATGCATCAAGGAAAAATTGTGAGATAACCACAAAAAGCAGGAAAGTGTAAGGTATTATGGAAAGGAGTTGGGTGATTTCAAAGGGGACTAGCAGGACATAGCTGATATAAAGTGGTAAACAGAAAAACAAGAAGGTGGTCCCAACTAAGGGGAAGCAGTGGGTCAATGTAGAATGCCAAGGGGGGATAAGAAGAAACTCATAACTCCAAGGCTGATTAATAAAGCCTTAAAATATATTACTTTAAGCTTACCTAAAATTATACATTATATGTGTATCTAAAAGAGTAAAGCCTCCTGCATTGACAATGTTCTTCATAATCATAGATTAATGAAACATCTATTATCATCCTTTTGAATGACTGGTCAATGGTAGTCCAAGTGACTCCCCCATAATATAGGCTATTGGTGTAGCTTTTTTTTTCTCTCAGTAGATGAGGGTGGGCCTCTATTTGCTGAAACCACCTCAAATTTAGGACACAGAATTAAGACTCAAACTGGATTGTACCTGAGGTCTAATATCCATGGTTCCTCTGGTTTTACATTTATGGTTCCAGAAAGCACTCTAAAAAATGCCAAGGTGGGTGAGCTGTCTAACAGCCCTATACCATGTAACACTTATTAACCATTACAGTGACTAGCATAGCAATATACTCATAAAAGCATAATAAGTGATACTCACATGTTGATGTTAACCCAAATACACACCTGACATCAGAAATTTAGCTACCTTCCTGGGTCTAGTGAGGTCATGAAACTTAGAAAAAAAATCTAATACTACCCCTTTATGGACTGGAATAATTCCTCACTACATTGTAAATCTTGCCTATCAGTTTGAAAGTGGACGGGGCATGCAAGAGTACGGAGGGAAGAAACGCAGGCGAAAAAATGATGTAAATCTGCTTCCATCAGGACATTTTAAAGCAAACAAAAATCAGCAGAATTTAATTGTGCATTATTTGTCCAATAGATAATGTAACAAAAGAAAGTTATTATTAATTCATCCTTCATTTATTATTTAAATTATTTATTTATATATTAGTGCCAATTTTCTTCTATTCTTTTACATACACATATATTGTTTCTAATTGAATATATGAATCCATTGGACATAAGAAATACCCTGTATTCATATTCCTACCTTTAAAGGTTTTATAAATGTTTGTGATTAGTCAATACTCAGTTAAATAAAATGTTGAAAAAATATAATTTCAAAAATGCACAGAAAGAACTTAGTTTAATATAATGGAATAAAAATTGCCTGTGTATGAATTAGTGATGGAAGATTCTGAAAGATCAAAATAAATTCTGTTCTAAAAACAGGAAAAGAAAAAGAGCTTAAAAAGATGAATATGGTATGTGCACACTCATAAGTGGATTCTAGCCATAAATAAAGGACATTGAGCCTATAATTCGTG
>LOEQ01003590.1:85959-110073 GCA_001685075.1 Bramus lutescens | reverse complement strand
AGCACTGGATTGAGCTCCCAAGGTCCAAATGAGGAGTAGAAGGAGGGAGAACATCAGCAAGGAAGTCAGGACGGCGACGGGTGTGCCCATCCACTGAGATGGTGGGACTAATCTAATGGGAGCTCACCAAGGACAGCTGGACTGGGACTGATTGAGCATATGATCAAACAGGACTCTCTGAACATGGCTGACAATGAGGGCTGACTGAGAAGCCAAGGGCAATGGCACTGGATTTTGATTCTATTGCATTTGCTGGCTTTGTGGGAGCCTAGTCTGTTTGGAAGCTCAACTTCCTAGACCTGGATGGAGGGGGTAGGACCTTGGACTTCCCACAGGGCAGGGACCCCTGACTGCTCTTTGGACTGGAGATGGAGGGGGAGGGAAAAGGGAGAAGGGGAGGAATTGGAAATTTTTAACAATAGTAATAAAAAAAGTTCACAAAGATTGTGATAGGATGCCTGTATATAAAAGTATGGAGGAAGATATGTAATGCAGATAAACAAAGCTGTCTTGCAGCTGTGCAAAGGCTCAGTGGAAAGGGAGAGGAAGATCAGATGAGTCTCCATTGGGTCAGCTTGCCATTGAGTCCATTTCTTAGCTTCTGCCTAGGCAAAGGTCTCCCTGCACTGCCTACACAAAATAACCAAGCAAATGTCTTGAAGTATAGTCTGAGATCAGTACAGAATAATGTCACTAATCAGAAGGAGAAAAAAAATGGAATCGTAAACATGCAAGTTCCAATGAAATAACAATAAGGTCTTAGCAATAGATAGAGTGGTCCATATAAAGAAAGGCTCCTTTTTTTCTGCTTTCTGTAAGAAAGGATAACAAAGGCACAAGCTGGTTAGCCACACCCACATCAGGGATCACCTAGGAATAGAAGCATCCAAGAACCACAGAGAGACCCTGCACCACTGTACTTCCTTTGATTAATATCAAGATAAAGTCAGTTTTGTTTTTTTTTTCTTCTTCTCTGCCTTTTTTGTCTGTATAGACTTTTGCCCAAATACAGGGTGGTTTAGTGTTTGGGAAACCTACTCAATTCTTCTGAGTGCTAGGACCGTTGTTTTCAGTTGTCCCATTTCTCTACAGATTCCTCTATTCATTCTGTATTTAGTTTTACCCGATATCTTTCTCTCCCTTACCTTTCTGTTTCTTTCTATTTATGCTTTCTTACTTTCTCTCTGTTGCTATCTTCCTACAAGTCATCTTACAATGCTGACTCACTTTCCATTCTTACCCTCTATAACCAACTGTTGAGTTTTTATAATACCACCATGGCTCTTAACTGACCCTGAATTCTTCGAGTTGAAAGGCTGATTTGTTTTAATTAGCTCCTAAATTTTTGTGGTGTAAGACTGTACTTTCTGCAGTTGCTTCTGTGGTGTGAATTCTACTCTTGTGTAGACTTAGTGATCTATTGTGATCAGTGCCTACAGCACACACATAAGCTAAACTTGTATTTTACGGTATGCTTACCAATTGGTCTCAATGTATGGACCTCTTTATCCCTTGACATGTTTGACTTGCTAAGGTTGTTGTTAAAAGTATTTTCAGCTATTTTATGAATAAATCCAGTCTGTTGCTCACTGTCTTGAAGTTTTTTTCCCTTTGCTTGATTTGAGTTGGTATCATAACTAGTTGAGCTTTGCTATCAAAAGAACATTTGTTGTACAGAATGCAACAACAGAAATGCTCTCTTATTCCATGCTGTGAAAATTATTTTCCAGATTTGCTAGATATTTTAATCTAAATTATGTTAAAATTTACTACAATTTCCATCTAAATATATAATTTAAGAATATTTTAGAAACCAGTTTAAATTTGTAAAAATAAATTTACTTAAATTGATCATAGAAGATTAAAATGTATAAATTATTGGAATATCATGCTGTATTTTAATATGTGTATATGTTATGAATGTTTGACTATATATATGTATATATATATATACCTTTAAAATTGTTTTTAGTAGACACAAATATTCTGTTTTCTGTTTCTGAGTGTTTGTGTCTGTATTAGTTTGCTATCACTCCATTAATAAAACAGTATGAATTTGGGGACTGAAAAGAAGATTTATTCCTTCATCAGTACCGAAAGCCTTCAGTTTAAGGTCTCAATATACATACTGCAGAGAGAATCTTCAGTGCCTCTCTTTGTTCCTGGCTGTTCTCTGGCCACCTTCAACACCCTTTCACTTCAAAATGTATCCCACCAATTGTCCAAGTTGATGTACCATCTCTGTAGGCATGCTTGCATCTAATTTTTCACTTTTCTAAGGACTTCTGTTACACTGACTTCAGAATTCACAGTCTTAAGTTGATTATCTCTGTAATGACTATTTCCAAGTAAGATTATGTGATGAGGTACTAGGCTATAGGGCTTCAAATTTAAGTTTATTTTGATGGAGGGAGCAAACACAAAGAATAGTAATGTCTTCCAAACCTTTCATTATTTATCTAAGTCCTATGTTTTACCATAAAATTGTAGTATCTGCATCATTTCTGAAGGATTCAGCTAAGATTAAACTGTTTTATGTATTCTATTTTCTTTCCTGATTAAATATGGATGCAAATATTTATCTTCTCCTTCCAATGGTTTTCTTCCTGAAGAAATTAATGTGCATCTTGCTTCTTAATTTTTATTTATAAAAGGAAGTACCCACAGGTAAGATTTTAAGGTCTTTCTTTCTTGGGAAAGACCTTTGTGATATTAAGTTTAAGTAAAATTTAATACTATTTCATTATTATTTACAAACTATGCATTTAAAAATTTTTGTTTCAGCTTAAATGCTGATCAGTTCTTCCTTTTATTCCAATGTTGACATGCAGATTAATTAGAATGATTGCTTTCTTTTTCAGACTTGAAAAGGTTTTCATACAGAGTTCCAACTATTGATTTCTCAGCCAAAAGAAATATCTGCTATTACATAATCTGGATTGTATAAAATGTGAATATTTATTATCTTCATTATCTAACTATGCGCACTCATTGCTCCAAATACAAAACTGTAAATCATTGTGTGGACTTGAATAAATTCATATTGTGATAAACGTATTTACAGTTTTCTCTGCCTGGCAAAACTGGATGATTGCCATGTTAAAAATCTTCTGTGTGTTCATGCTTAACTTTTCCTTTCTATTACCAAGGGGAAATAATAAAATTTCTTGCCTTAATTCTGATTATTTCTATGTGTTTATTTGCAGTGACATCAATTATTTTGTCTTTTCTAAGTAATCAAGCACCAAAGCATTTAAATTGTTATATATGCTGTAGTATCTGGTTCTTTTATAGGTACTTCACAATTGGCTATATTTTTGTTCTGAAGTACGTTTGATCTTGTGCTAAAAGGTCATCGTCAGAGTTTTGATTAGTGTTAAGTATATTCCATTTACCCTCATTTACAGGTTTGTATCTTGGATATATGTTTCACATGAGCCAATTCATACATATATTCATGCTTTTCCTTGAATCCCAGGCATCTCTCTCTTCTAGTAATGCTTTTTAACCAGTTATTATTACTAAATCTATCTAGTTAGGATTCTATCTTTTATTACTATTTATTTTATCCCTCTTTTATCTAAACTTTGTATCCTTTTCTCTACATAATACTGAATTTTTATGAAATCAATTTAATATGTTCCATTCAATTCTCTTTTCCTTATTTTTCAATAATTCTTTGAAAATTTTTATGGTGAATTTTGATTACTTTAAACCCCCCTTCCCTAACACTTCCAGAAATCCACTGATGTTCTCTACATATCCAAATCTTTATTCTCTTTTACTTTAAAACTGGTAAATGTAGATTAGTACAGAAACCCACAAATGCTTAAGATGTTAAAAATAATAAACTGCAGAATGCTCAGCAATGAATGGGACATCTCTAACATGTTCACTTCTTTCAAGTTTCAGTGGTCTTGGTGGATGATGAAGCAGAATGAGTCTAAGATCCAGGCATATCAGAGGAACTGTGTACATGAACTCACAGAAATTAAAAAAAAAACCTTCTCAAGACCTGCACAGGCTCAGCCAACTAAATTTCACCATCTCTGATGCCATCTTTAGGAGTGCTTTGTAGATTATATTATATATCATTAATTATCTCAGTGTGGTATCCAACTGCATTACAATTCATTGAGACTTTATAATTGGATTCTGTAATTTATCCCTTTCATTTCATGCAGTATGATAATATATTTTATTTGGAAATGTTTCCCAGTTTATTTTTATTATTATATTGCTCATATAATATTAACTTATTCATGTTTCAGCTGATTTTAAAATTAAATTGTCTTTAAATTATATTTAGATTTTGAGAAAAAATCTATATCCTTTCCTGTGTAGATAACAGTTTTTATGTCACTTAGTTTTTTTATTTCAGATTCATTTGTCTGTCTAGGTGCATTTTCCTGGTACCTGAGTTTATTTGATATTTACTTCAGTGTAAACCTGGTAGTCATAATACCTTTCAGCTTGTATGTATATAAAATATCATTTGGTTTAATTTTGGAGATACTCTTGCTAGGCTTAATGCTCTGAAGTGACACCTTCTTTCTTTCATAGATATAGCAAGGCTGCTTCATGATTCTTGTATCGTTTCCTGTAAGATTTGCTGTTTCTTGCTTATAATGTTATTAAATAATGCTCTCTTTTTTGCTTTAGTTTACTTGTAAAAATCACTGCCTCTCTCTGTTTTTTATCATTTATTTCGTTTATTGTGAACTTCGAGAATCACTGCCTCTCTCTTTTTTTTCTTTCATTGTTGTTTTGCACTATGTAGACCAGGATGGCATCTAACTGAAACAAATGTCCATGCCTCAGCTTCCAGGTTGCTGAGTCAGAGGTATGTGTAACCACAGCAAACTATATGTTTCTTAGTCATTGGTTTGTAGTGATTTAGATGCATGGTGATACTGGTTGTTCATTCGTTTTGTTTTTCTTCACTCTTACTGATATTCATAGATCTGTGAGTTATACATTTCATCAATTTTAGGCATTATAAAGCTTTCAGTTAAATAATATGTCCAAATCTTATCCTCTGTAGAGAGGATTTACATATTTCATTTGCATTTTCACAAGACTTCATCATTCAAAATCTTTTTTCCTTTTTTTATTAAAAATTTCCACCTCCTTCCCTCCTGCCATTTCCCTTCCCTTCCTCCCAAGCCCACTCCCCTTCCCTATTGAGTCCAAAGAGCAGTCAGAGTTCCCTGCCATGTGGGAATCCAAGGTCCTCCCCCCTCCATTCAGGTCTAGGAAGGTGAGCATCCAAACAGACAAGGCTCCCACACAAACAGTACATGCAGTAGATTCAAAATCCAGTGCCATTGTCCTTGGATTCTCAGTCAGCCCTCATTGTCAGCCACATTCAGAGAGTCCGGATTGGTCATATGCTCCATCAGTTGCAGTCCAGCTGCCCTTGTTGAGCTCCCATTAAATCAGCCCCACCGACTAAGTGAGTGGACACAACCCTCACGGTCCTTACTTCCTTGCTCATGATCTCCCTCCTTTTGCACATCATTTGGGGGAGCTCAGTCCAGTGCTCACTGTGGGTCTCTGTCTCTATCTCCATCCATCACCAGCTGAACGTTCTATGGTGATATGCAAGATATTCATCAGTGTGGCTATACGACGGGGCCAGTTGAGGTGCGAGCTCCTCTGCTGCCCAAGGAACAAGCTGGGGACATCTCCTTGAACACCTGGGAACCTCTCTAGAGTCACGTCTCTTGTCCAACCCTAAAATGGCTCCCTTAATTAAGATATCTACTTCCCTGCNGTGATATGCAAGATATTCATCAGTGTGGATATAGGATGGGGCCAGTTGAGGCGCGCTCTCCTCATCTGCCCAAGGAACAAGCTGGGGATATCTCCTTGGACACCTGGGAACCTCTCTAGAGTCTAGTCTCTTGCCAACCCTAAAATGGCCCCCTTAATTAAGATATCAATTATCTTAAATTATAAAAATATTGAATTATTAAATTATTATTAAATTAATATTATTGTTTCAATTGCTTCCTTAAAATAGGTTATGTTTTTGATAATGTTTTAATCAAGCATAAGAACATTTGACACTTATGTAAATAAATTCTGTCATGACTTAGATAATAATAATAATAAAAAAAGAATTTGCTGTCCACTCAGAGGTCATGATGAGAAGAAAGTGATAAGGGTGAACTGGACATCTTTTAGTTTTTAAAGCAAAATAATTCTACCAATTTTATTACTTATTTAAACATTCTCAGTGTCTTGTTCTTAATATTACAAGATGATAATAAATAACTAATGACTATAATTTGTTTGCTACTTATTATGATATCCAATATGTGAAAATATATTATAATCTACAAATATTATTTCTTTTCATGAATATATTATTTCTTGGAATGCAAAAATAGCTGGTCCAGTAAATTGCTGAATAAGAATGAAGATTGAGTTTAGAACATTCAGCCCCTATATTAAAAAAGGAAATTAGCATAGTGGCATAGTGACATTCTCCTGTAAGCCTAGCCCTTGGAAGGCAAAGCAAGGAGGTTGCCTAGACTTCATTGGCTAGCTAGTCTTGCTGAATCAGTGAGCTCTAGGTTCAATGAGAGACCCAGCCCTAAAAAAGGAACATGGAGAACAATTGAAGAAGATGCTTGACTCTAGTCTCTACATGCATGTGCACACATGTGTGTATCCATGTGAACATATAAACATTCATACACCACAAATAAATACATTTACCATTTAGAGCTATTGTCCAGAACAAAGATTCAAAGAAGTAATCATCTAATAGTAGTTTCTGATGTTTTGATGTCTTTAAAGTACACCAGAATTTTGCATATGAGTGAGAAAATATTAACATTCCTTAAGGCTTTTGTTACTCTCACAAGGGTCAGTTCCCACCCAGCACATGTGGACTTCAGGGTTAGGAAGGGCTGTAAATACACCTCTATCCAAATCAGTTTCATCTTTACTCCCTATTCCACTGTCCACCTCTCTAACTCCCCAGCTTGTCTTACAGTTTTTCATGGTCCTTGCCCGTAACTAGGTCAGATATTTTAGTACAATTATTATCATTTAGTAGTTAAGAATGCATTCGCAATGTTAGAGGAAGTTATAAAATTGAGAAATCTAATTCTTTCCATACCCCTCTGAGATAATTTGTAATATCCTGCAAAGGAAGAAATTGAAAGAATCCTGTAGTCTGACCAGGCCAAAAATAATGTCTGTCTAAGGAGATTGAAATGCTAATTGGCCTGATTTGATATATATATATATATATTTCATATGTGTATTAATTTATCACATTGTATCCTGTAAATACACACAACTGAAAATATATGCTGATAAGTCTATTTCATCCTATAAATTGTTTTGTATATCAGCAGGAAAAGTCTTTTCTAAAGGATTATAAGACAGCAAAAAATAAATATCAATAAAAATAATATAAATATATATCATTGCAAAGCTAAGCATTAAGTCTCAGAGAAAATTCTGCTTTAAATTAATTTCCCTGTAACATTGTATTGCTTTTTACACTCCCTGTATTTTTACCGTATAACATGTAGGCAGAGCTAAACTCCTTACTATGATATGTAGGCCCTCTCCCCCATCATTGCTCAGAGATCTCTTCCTCATTCTTTTGTTCTCTACTTCCACAGAACCATTCTATTTTAAATTTTAAACAGAAAAAAACCCTTTTACTTACTATGCCTATAACTAGAACCCTATAACTAAAATCTCTGTCCCCCAAACCTTACCAGCTCTGCTCACATTGACACATCCCTCCACATGCTCTAACACTTATGACTGCTGTCTTCTTCCACATTGCATATCCAGTCTTCCTACAAAATTGATTGAACTGTCTTCCAAAAAACACTGTAAATTGAGGCTTTTCATTTGCTTCCTAGCCTCTCAGACCCAAGTAATCACACAGAAAGTATAATAATTACAGTACTATTTGGCCTATTAGCTCAGGCTTCTTATTAAGTAACTCTTACCTCTCAAGTTAATCCAATTCTATTAATCTGTGTATTGCCATGAGGCTGTAGCCTACCAGTAAGCTTCCAGGAGGATCTTTCTCCTTCAGCAGCGACATGGATCCATATAAAAACTGAGGAAGCTTGGGAAGGAATTCTTGAGACAAAACAACAGAGTTAAGCATGGCTTTTTGATAGCAGCATTTTCTCAGGTAGACTCTGTTTTAAAGACAAGCAGAGGCTCAGTTCCTTTAAGAGAAGGCTTCCTGCCTCAGCATTAGCAGCAAAACCCTGCATGGCTTCATTAAGAAATGATTTTCTGGTTGGTGCTAGTGGCATGAATAGCTCTGACTCTTTCCAGAGGTCCTGCACTTAAATGGGGTCTGTGAACAGTGTGTTAAAAATTTCTTAATGATGACATAGACCTACTGTATCCCCCCAGGAGCTGGGGCACTGAGCATAGTTCGCAGACCTAGCAGTGAACATACCTACACCCTGTTGGATTGTGCAGGCCAAAACGCAAAGCAGCCTTAGTCTTAGCCATACCACTTAGCATTTTAAAAAGTGCTTCTGTTCAGAAAATGATTACAGATATGCAGCAAAGACAAATTCAGATGAAAAATACCTCTGAATGGGTCAGTGTTGGATAAATGTACATAGAGTTGGGAGAGAGAAGAAACAGAACATAGACAGTTATAAAAAGAAGTAAATGATTTTAAAAAATAAAACAGTTTTTAAAGAGACAGTAAAAGTAATATAAAAGAGTACAGACAGTCATAGATTAAAGGAATAAAGAAAAATAAGCCATGTAAAGATGGAAAAAACAGAATCTGGATTATTTATATTATTGTGTTTTCTTTGAATTTTTTGACTACAGAGAGACATTTAATTCTGAGGGCTGCTAAGTTAAACCAACATTAATGCATCTTGACTTTGAAGTTTGGGTCTAAAAATATGTTGCTTTGGAAAAGAGGTTTTGCTTTTGTTTCCACAGAAGATGAGAACTTGTGGATTCCTTTCAGGCTAATGTGGTTTGATGAAACAAGACCCACTGAAAGTTCTCTGTGAACCCCTAAAAATATTTCACCCAACAAACAGTAGGAAGTAGTTTGGAGAAAGCAATGCCAAAATTCCCAAAATGATTGTTTATAAATGTTTATTTTCATTTAAAGGGGGTTGATTATAAATGGTTAAATGGTCACANAAATGATTGTTTATAAATGTTTATTTTCATTTAAAGGGGGTTGATTATAAATGGTTAAATGGTCACAGTCAATCTTTTTCTTTAAAAGAAGGGGGAGATATGATATAGAGATGAATTCTTTTCATTGGTATGGAACTTGGTCTACATATTTAAGGTTGATTTTGTTATATTATGTATATGTATTTCTGCTCTTGTTTAAGGTATTATGTTTAGACAGCTCATTTAAAATGTAATGTATAATTAAAATTAGATGAACAGATAGTCATTTATAATGGTCAAACTTATAGTCATGTTAGTTAGGTTTTCTAGATACCCAGAGATACATTTCAGTTAAATAGATAATCTTCAACACTTCAAGACTATAGAATATGGCATTTAAAATATTTTAAGAACTTAGACTTTACAGAACTGTGAGACATGTCTGCTTCTGGCAACCCCAGTTACTTCAGAGAGGTTAATGGGCATTGAAGAAACTCATTATGGAATTTGTCTTCAGTGTTACAATGTTGGTCATTTAGGCAAAATGCTATTGCCTGGACTGCTTTATGGTATGCTGTATGAACTTGACATGCAGGACCCTCGGAAAAGTGACTAATGAACTTTCCAAAAGATGGGATGGTCCTTCAGGGTTCTTGCTTCACAGAAGAAACTGCAGGGCACAGAATAAAGTAACTGATGAAATATTCTAGTACAAGGCAAAACAGATGTTCAAATTTCTTGCTTCATGGAAAAGTCTACCAGATACTATGGGCCTGTGGGCTGAAGATGGATGCCCCAACTTTAGAGAACTTTGTGTGACTGTCCAAGCAGCAAGATGTCTCTATCAATTTTAGAGTTTTGAAATGCAATGCACTTCCTCTTAATTTAGGTAACATTATATCCTTCTGGGGTCTTTGATGGAATTGAAGACAAATAGTTATGTTTTCCTTAGTTATGATAAAAGATAAATTAGATATGAAACTTTAAACTCGCAAAGAAATATTGTAACTGTAATTCTTGCTTGATATCTGTTTTGGTGTATGTAATTTTACTATATTAAAGTGAAAACCTTCCTTTTTAATTAGATAGAAAAGGGGAAATGATTTGGGATGTCCTTCAGTATTTATGTTTCTTTTATTGGTTGATGAATAAAGCTGTTTCAGTCAGAGTAAAACCAGGCAGGAAATATGAACAGAGGTATAGAAAGAGAGTAGGCAGAATCAAGGAGATATCATGTTGCTACTGAAGAAGAAAGATGCCCAGAATCTTTACTGATATGCCACAGCCTTGTGGCAATACACAGATTAAAAGAAATAGGTTCATTCAAGATGTAAAAGCTAGCTAGAAATATGGCTGAGTCACTGGCCAAGCAGTGTTGTAATTAATATTGTTTCTGTGTGATTATTCAGGCTGGGTGGCCAGGAAATGATCGAATAACCTCCATTTACAAAACACAGACTCTATCATCATCTGTGCTACTCAAGAAATACATTGTATGGGGAAAAACAAAGAAATAAACACAAATTGACCTAACGAACTCTAAGCACCCCTGAGCCAGTTAAATTCAAAAGGATTTTGTCATGATATGATCAAGACTCTGAGCGCTTCAAATTCTTCTCAGTAATCCATAGTTTTATCCATTACCCCTAAATTTAGATGAGCATCTTTTGAGGGGCCCTGCCGGGTATCCTTCAGTTTTATATCATCTGGGCTTATTGGGCATAGAGACTTCTGTCTATCATTTCCACACCATCATAAAAGCAGGAGCCAGTAGACACCTTGACCTTCAATTGCAATTATAAATTTCTATAATTTATTCTTTGGTCTTTGGTATTCTGTCATAGCCTCTACTTCCGTTAAAGGATGGCTCTGCACTTAGTATTTAATTCTTATCTCTAATTTCTTTAAGGCTCCATTTGATCATCATTTATTGTTATTAATGGTTAACACAGTCATTGCCAGTGTTATTATTATTAAAGAACAAACTGAGACTCATGGAGGCTGTCTCACTCACATTACCTGATGCCAACCAAATGCAGCCAGAGTTCTACAAGTCAGCTGGCCATTCCCAGGCACTAAAGGGAGAGTTTAACTGGATAATTTTGATATTATCTGCACATTTGAAGTTCAGTGAGTCCACAAAGTTCTCAATGCTTTGTGTTACATGATTGCCATCAATTTTGAGAAGATGCTTTTTCTTTCTAATGAGAAGCTGTTTGGTGAACTGCAGAGCTTCAGCTGAATACTGCTGCCTTTGCTACACAGTGCAAGAGGGGACTCACCTGCCAGGCTTCTGAGGGGTCACTGATCATTCCCCTAGATTTAAGAATGTCTGATCCTTGGTGACAAGATCTGCTTGGTGGATCTTAGTGGTGGCTTGATGAGAGACATTTCCAAATATATTATAAATCATATATGGATAATATCCCCAAGCTTCAGAAATGGGACCACATACTGGGTAGTCAAAGTATTAGATTTTTCTCTCAGGTCTGGGATCCAGAATTTCTAGGTCAAGGGCAGGCAGTACTGATTTCTCCTGAGGCTTCACCTCTGTCTTGCTAACGTCTCTTTTTCTGTATGTCCTTACATGACCTTTCCTCTCTGCAATCACAGAGGGCTGGGCTCTCTTTCTCTTCTTAGGGGTGCCTATCCTAGCAAATTCAAGTCTGGCTGCTGCAACTCTATTTAACGTTAATTGATGTCTTTAAAGGTCCTGTTTCCAAATATAGTAATATTGGGGTTAGTTCTTTAATACATGTGTGGGAGCAGGTCCAAATTTACTCTCTATCACCCACTATAGTCTTTCATTTGACTTTTTAAAGTGAAAAATTACTTATTTCAGTTTTAGATATCTAAATAACAGATAATGTGTATTCAAAATTAGACTCTGAATATCACTAAATTTAAGAGCTACAAACCTAAACCATGCATGAATTTATTATTCATTAAGACAAATTGCTTAGCTACTCATTGCCTGGCGATTTTTACATATTTGCTGGCTAATGTGCCAACTTAGCATTTCCAGGACAGAAATAGAAATATACCTCATAACGTATAAATTTCAAGTATTTGATTTTAATTGGTGGCACACCTTTTAAGGGAATTTATACTTTGTGTTGTTCTTAAGTATTAGCAACAGCAAAAAAAAAATCTACTTCTAAATGCCAGTAAGGTTTTACTACAAATCATTTATTAAATGTTGTATCCTCAGTTTAAATCTAACTGAGTAACTAAACATTAAAGTAAAGAGGAAAATCTATATTGGTCAAATTTGAATTACATGTTCTTCTCAGCAAGAAGAATTGCTATTGGCTGCCTAAAGCACCATTGTCTCATCTCAGTCATGAATAACCATAAAACATTACAATTGGCACAACCAGGATGGAAAGAAGCTCATTGAAAAGTTACAAAAAGGAGGAAAGTCACACACAAAATACTATCTACCTCCCTCTCCCCTCCTCTGCCTAAAAGAACAGAGTCAGGCTGAGCACAATGACTTTAGGACCTGAGGAAATGTGCTACATAACCATGGAAGCCTCGTTTATTATAGACAGCATTTGACTTATTTTATTCCAAAGAAACTTGCTTGTTTACATTTTTTTTGTTTGTTTTTTGAGGCAGGGTTTCTCTGTAGCTTTGGAGCCTGTCCTGGAACAAGTTCTTGTAGACCAGGCTATCCTCAAACTCACAGAGATCACCTGCCTCTGCCTCCTGAGTGCTGGGATTTAAGGCATGCACCACCACTATACTGCTTAAATGTGCATTTTTAAAGAAGAAGAAAAGGAAGAAGGACGAAGAGAAGCAGGGAGAAAGGGAGACCCTTGGTACTAAACCCTCCCCTCTCATTAGCCAAGTTCTTATTCAAAACTAAGAATTCTGATTTCTTTAGCTGAATTTTTTTTTTGGAAGTTCTAGAAGTTGAGGATTACAAAAGTTGCAAGCTGATTTTTGCGGCATTGAGTCAGGCCTCACAGTCAGTCAAGTTCTTGCCCTGGGTGGTGGTCATAGGGGCGGGGCATCTAGAATTGCTGTGTAGAGTGTGCTCACCTAATCCTTCAGAATATTGTTCTCTGTAGCTAGGGCATTTAGAGTCTCCCCAGGAGATGACAGTAGACCAACAGAAAGCATGAGCAGTTCTAATACCTTGGCGATGTGCTGATAAACCTATAGATTTCCTCAAAGTTACAATGCTAGTTTTGAAAATACACATGATTGAATAGATACACATATTAACATGTACATGTGTATTGTACTGTCCTAGAGTAGTATGTGAACCCAAGGCAAGGTGTCTTAGCCTCAGGACTATTAGCACTGGTAAGAAAGTACTTAAGGACATCTCTGACCTTTATCCACTAGATGACAGTAGCAGCCCCTGAGTTGTGACAGGAAAAAGCAATTCCTAGGCATTGTGACATGTCCCCTTGAGGCAAGAGTCTACCTTTCCCCCAAACCCCCATCTAATTTCCCCAGTTTGAGAAACCCAGCATTTGAAGGGACAGTAAAAAAGCAAAATGGAATAAGTTTCCCAGGCTGCAGAACAACCCACTCTCCCCAAGTAGCAGTATGGAAGACATGGGAGAGATGTCTTGGTGGGGCAGGGAAGCATTCCCACAGCTCTTCCAATGACTCTCTTCTCTGACTGTCCCTGGGAGACAACCTGAAAATGTCAATGATCAATTAGGACTCCCATTGACCAAACTAACAGCAATCAAATAAACCATTTTAAAAAATAAAGGGATTGTGGACAGGGTTAGCATAGCCTGTAAAAGTTTCCTTGTGATTCTAAGACTCACTCTAATTATAGAGGGATGGTTAATCCCCAGGGAGACTACATATTTCCCATCTCTGTGGGTCACAACCACTTTCAAATCCCCACAGCAGCTTATTCATTTTACACTTTAATAATTTGCTGAAATATGCCTCCCTCGCCATGCTAAGTGCTGAGAGGAATGGCATTTTAAAATCATTTTCATATCATCTACATCCAGCCTATAGAGAAGAAGAATCATTAGATAAATATTTCTTAGATAAATAAGTACCATATATTATACTATAATCAATATGTATGAAGTAGTTCTGTATATCAGATATTGCTCTAGCACCTGGGACTATCGAGAGAAATTAATGTTGATTTTCTTCATTAAGAAAATAATGGCTAAGTAGTTTAATGGCTTGCCATAAAAGCACAAATGGGAGGACCAGAGTTCAGATTCCCAGGACCAGAGTGCATGCTGGGTAGGCAACAGTCCTCATAATTCCATCCTGGGAAAGGGGACTCAGGGGATCCCAAGAGCAAGATGGCTAATGAGATCTTGGTTTGCTTAAGAGACCCTGTCTTGTTGAATAAGGTGGGAAACCCACAGAATACAATTCTTGGCATCAATCTCAGGGTTCACATGCATCTGGATCCATGCATAGATGTATCCACACGCATGCAAACACACCTACACACCACATATACCACACACACATATGCATACATACATCATACCACATATACCATGCTCCATGCTCACACATACTACCACTCACCCACACCTGCATCACACCATATACACACACATACACACACCTCACACATACATACACATTACACATTACACACACACACCACAGCACACACACAACACACACACACACACACATACACATTTCCTTAACATCTGCTTTTAGTAGATTATCAGTGAAGATCAACATAACAGAATTGTTTCTCTGTTCTAAGATGTGTAAAGTTAAACATAAAGATATGATTGTAACTTCTGTGGGACAAAAATCATTCAATACAATAGTGCTTCCCTGCTAGGGACAAATCCTGTATAATAGACAGACACACAGACTCTTTTCCAGGCTGAGAAAGTTGCCAGGGAACAGTGCTTTTGTTTTGTTTGGGGTATTTTTAAACTTACTTTTCTGTTTTCTTCTTTTTGTATGTGTGTATGTGTTTGTATGTGTGTGTGTGTGTGTGTGTGTGTGTGTGTGTTTAAAATGTTGATGCCAACATTCCTTCAGCGCATGGGGGGTTGGAAATGTGCACAATCCAACAACTATTCCTTAACTTTGGCTCAGATCTTTCAGGCTCTGGTGGAAGAAAGGAAGCAGGAAGTCGAGTGATCCATTATTCTTTATATTTATGAAATGCCCTGAAAACAGAAAAGTTTCCCTTCTAGAAACAAAACCGATGGAGCTCACCAGAGTTATGATTCTGTAGTCAGAAAACTCTGGAACGGTGGTTAACAGTTTTCTCCTTTCTTTTTTGACAATTTTGAAATTATGACATTTTTAAAACCACTATTTGAATTTTCTTTTTAGCGATACTATTTAATAGAAAGAACAGTAGAGAAAAAACCTACTGAATCAGTTAGATAATTCTCAAATGTTCGAGTTTTTTTAGTTTAAAGGCTTCCTAGAGTCTATTTATGTCCTTTCTGAGGTGCGGCTCTCCTCTCAGTGGAATAGAAGCTTGACAGCTCCTATTCCACACGGGTTCTGGGCCCTTATATTCAGAAGGATCCCACGTCGGGGCCTGGGGGAGCCTAGACCTTCAAAGCTGAGCAGAGAACAGCAGGCCATGTTTTTTGTTGTAATCACTGCAGAGGCGTGGCTTTCCGTTTGGAAATCATGTAACAGTTCCAACAGATGAGAAGATGCATCCAGCCAGTCCCCGGCCACCACGTTGCATGTACCATGCAGTTCCTGCTTTCCTCTTCCCTGTGACTGACGGCTAGCACTAGCGCAAGCAACTTGAAGGAGGACCGACTTTAGCTCTTGGACTCGGGGTTCTGAGTCACCACGGCAAGGAAGGCATGGGAAAATAGAAGGTGGTCTCCAGCAAGCAGAGAAAAGGAAAATAGGGTATGACCCACAAGGACCCAGTTTTAGGAACCCATTTCCTCCAGGCAGGCCCAGCCTCTTCCTTTGCACCGCCTCCCAACAGCCGCCGTTATACTCCAGATCTGCAGAGGACGGAGTATGTTCATGAGTCCAGCTCCCTTGGAATCCCGTCCTGCCTGGAAGCCCAGCATCTGTACATCAAGCCTAGCACTCACAAGTTTGTGGGACAGCATACATTTAAGACACGGTATAGAGAGAGCCGGGCCTAATTTCCACCCTGCTTGTAAAATGTCTTTATTCTGATTGGATTCCCTCGTGTAGATGTGAAAACCACAGTTTTGTTCTTAAGCTGTTTCCCTGTCCCTCCAACGACATGGTATCTACCCATTTGGAAAAGCAGTGCTTTCATGGTTGGGAGTCTCTTGGTGCCGGCCATACCCTCAGCCAGGATGGCTGCTAGGTGTAAATTAATTTAACTGCCATCCATGATGTATCCATCCCTGGATTAATCTGGGACATTTTTCTTCCTGCTTGGTTGAAATCTAGAAACTTATAGTTTTACCAGTATAGTCTGTGGGTAAGCCTCCTACTTAATTTTACTACTGGTTATTAGAATGCAAGAGTTTGAAATGTAGACATATGGATAAAAGGTCCCTGTCTATTCAAAACAACAGAACTAAGTTTTCTCCCTAATATGGAAGACAGGTTTCCTACTGTAGCCTCTGGGTTGTGATTCCCTCAGGATTTCAGCTTAGAGTACGGTCTCTGCTGTCGGTGCAGCAACGCTTCAAGTTTCTTTAATTTGTAGCTATCACTTAATTAGAAGAACACTTTCAGCTAAGGTATGCAGAAAGGTAACATATTGACATGATTTCACACCGAGGAAGAAACAGCTAATACCAGATTTGTTCCCCCGAAGATTTGATTCCAGAGAGAACGGCGAGGATGGGAGAGGATTGTTCTCAATTTGCTTCTGTAAATAGCTAGTGACAATTCATTTATCTGTGCAACTGAACTGAGTGGTTTGGGACTAAAATTAGAACCAATGTGGCATGTGCTTCACAGTTCCTGGGGCGGATTCTCACCCTTCCAAAGTACTTTTGAAGGTACACAAAGAAGAACATTCTTCAAGAAAGCAGGCGAGCAATGCTGGCTTTGAGTTGGCAGTCAGAATTGTGGAGAAAATGCCACAAAACCTAGAGACAGGGACAGAAGAATCCGAGACAGTCTCACGCTACAAGTTTGCTGCTTGGAGGGGCAAAGGAACCTTTTGAGAGGCTGGAGTGGAGCTGCCTATGCCCCAGGCAGTCCAGCTCTTAGATGGGTATTCAGAATCTGAAGTTTCTACCTAGGCTGCCCCTCTGAGTTGCACAGGTGCCACCTGCAATGTAGCTTGCATGTTATGCATGCTCTTCTTCTGTTAGCACATCTTTGTATTTGGGGAGCTTGGGTAGAAATGGTCTGCCCGCATCAAGACCCATGAAAACTTCGAATTAATGACTCAGAAGATGGAGAGATACCTTAAAAGCCATTCAGACTTTCATATTCTTATCTTTTCTACATGCTATCTACAGTCCATTCCATCCTATATGTACTCTGTCTGTTCCCATCTATCTTCACCAATTTTCCAATCTTTGTATAACTAAATCATAAGGATATGAAATTTGCCTTCCAAAGAAATACATCCCCTCCCAAAACACACACACACACACACACACACACACACACACACACATCTGACTTCTTTCCTTACCCTACATCTATGATGAAGCATGGAGCACAAAGTTAGGCACCGAAACCGGAGTTGAGCATCAACCTTGTCAATAGTCCCTTAGAGGCTGCAATCTGAAACCTGTAGGATTTATTCACATTCACCTTGACAAGGAGCAGAAAAAGCGAATATGGGCTTTGTGTCTTGTTCCTAACCAACACCAAGATGGAGACATAGCCCATCATTTTATGGACAGAAAAGGTGAAGACACAGCACAAAGCAATTGGAACATGATTCTTGGGGAGAAACGCTTCTGGAACTAACGTCACTGAAGTTCTGAAAATGCGGTAAATTTCTTTGTATCCTAACTATGACAGAAAAATTACGAGTTCCATGATTCAGCTGGGATGTGGGTAAGTGAAGACTGTGTTGGGAGGGAGTGGAGATTGGTGAGGGGTGGGGATCAGTCACTAACTCAGACTGGTGTGAGGCGTGGTAAAGAACAGAACCGATGTTGTGGAAAATTGAAACATTAACATGGACTATAATTTGGGGCCTTCCCAGAATGCAGAAGACAGTGATAAATATTAAACAGGAATGGGAAAAGAAGGTACATGTGAAATGCGGAGGAACAGCTGAAATGAATCCGAGACAAGACCGAGCACAAGCGAACCAATCATAAACTTTAAGTAAGGAGAACTTTCTTAGGTTGAAGACCTATGTCTTTCAGACTGATGAGTAAAACAGACTTCTGTGAAGACATGCGAGGACAGCATGCAGAGACAAAGACAAATGGACCAAAAGCGCACATGGTGGAAAGCAAGGGCTACGTCCAAGGAAGCACACATAGCGGGCTACAATTAGTGACACCATATACTAGCAACAGTGAATATTTGGAAGTTGAGAAAGCAGCACCCAAGGGTTTTATACTAAACCAAGTCCTCTTTCATAAAGGAAGACAACTAAAGGACCTTTGCAAATGTCACTTTCAAAATCTCAGCATCAGAAAACAAATGCCCTGCTCTGTACTGAGATCTTGGACATTTGGAGCCTCCATTTCCTTTCCCCAGGATCTTCTGCTGACTCTACTGTATGCACTAAGTCACTGAGAATTCTGGGTATCTATCCACAAACAAGGTGTTCTATGAAGACGGTAACACCTTCACTTTGATAAATCTGTACTCATTTTTACTACCTTGGCTACTTGAGCACTGCATTTCAAATGAACAGCCTTTGAGTTTTGCATGGCTGGTAAAAATCACAAGGAAATGGGAAGATTTAAAAATGCAGAAGGCAAAAGTCTATTAAGCAAATAGGTTCTGGGTGTATATACAATACTTTAATAGCTACATTTAAGGTCAGGAAAGGGTTTGAAGTGCTGAGCCCACAGTACCAAAGCATTCTGGGTAGACAGGAGCAGTTTTGACTGCAGTGGGGTTAAGGAAGAGCACAGGAAGGTTTGTTAATGGAATCTTTACGTGGACTGTGTAGGAATGGAAAGCGCATTAATAATAATAGCCATGCTTTAAAAACTGACCTTGTAGTTGAAAGATATGCACTTGTATCATTACCAATTAATGTGTTAGGTAACATAACTTGGACTTGGAAAGCAGCAAGGAGGAGTATCTAAGTGATGTTCACACATCTTAATTAATGTCATTAATAGTTCTTTTACCGTCTCTCCTGAAAGCAACAGCACCGCACTAGAAGCATCTTGTTAGGAGTCAAACCAGCAAGTGAGATTTGAAGCCAAGCCCTTAAAAATAGCTCTAAGTTATGGTGCCTACATGACTGGAATGTTCTTGGGGGAAGCAATGGTTTACAGAGCCAGACATGAAGGCAGCGAGTCCAGGCAGCATGGTAAGTGTTCCTGTGTTATCTGATTAGAAAAATAAGGACAGCACGCAGACACACCAGATTCTTCCCGCAGAGCCTTTCCTATCTATGGTTGATGACTGATTTGGTATTATTAACCCAATAAAACATTTACCTTATGATTTCAGTGTCTGTTATTAGGTGAAGGAGTGGACACTGAGCAGTTCCTTTGTGAAGATAAAAGAGACTCTCACTAAGAAGTATATCACTGAAAAATATTGGTGTATCTGCATATTGGATTATGTGACCAGCTGGTCTAGTTTGAAATCCAAACTGGGATGGGAATATTTCAACTCTTTAGTATTCAAAGATTATAATCTGTATAATCTACACTGAAAATAAGTTCTACTGTTGTATTTTCTCCTGATTCTGCAAGTGTAATGTTGCTGAAGTAGTGCTGGGAGAGGTAATTTGCAAATTAAAATTACAGAATGAAATTAAGAAGAAAAAGAAAAGGTTGATATATGTCTGTCTAGTCTGTTTCTATGTAAGCTGTGTAACTATGGATATGTATTCATAAGTGAAATATTTAGTTTACGTGTATAATTGTTTTGATATTTTTCTACCATTGAAGAATTTTTATTTTATGAAGTATTATTTTTGTTTCATTTTATTTTCACATTTATTTGTTTTTCATTTTATTTGAAAGAGTGTGTGTGTGAGGGAGGGAGGAGAGAGAGAAAGAGAGAGAGTGCATGTACACACATGCATGTGCCAACATGCATAAATGGAGTTAAGAGGGCGAATTGAAGGGATTGGTACTTTCTTTCCATGTGGGTCCCAGAGATCAACTCAGGTCATAAGTCTTGACAGCAAGTGCCTTTATTATCTGAACCATTTCACTGGCCTTTTATAAATCTAAAAAACATAATCAATATGAAGTAACTTATTTTATAGATGTGTAATGCCTGCATCCATTCTCACTATTATAAGATACCATATACTTTGATGACTTATGAGCATTTGCAGTTCTAGAGGTTCAGAATTCCAAGATCAGGTAGCCAGCAGATGGGGCAGACCTTACATGGACGTAACTTCTTTAGGGTCATCTGACAATACATAGTTTCAAAAAGTAGACATACTCTTTGGTTTAGTAAAGATGATTTAAAAATTATTCTAATTTATAAATATTAACTCAGGACTGAATGTCAACATGTAGTTAAGGGGTAAATAAATAATGGTATGGAGTGGTTGGAATTTTTCATCCTTTCCAAAATTCATACGTTTAAACCTAATCACCAATGTTCTAGTATTCGGGAGTCAGGATATGGGGAGGTGTTTAGGTCATGAAACAGAGTTCCCATAAACAGGAAAGCCACTCAGCCTTTCTGCCACATGGGGACACAGTAAGGTCTGCCCAAGTTACGTCCATGAACACTTTCCCGGTGTTATATAAAGGAGTCCAGCTTTGCAAATTCTTCTGCTGCTATCTTTTTAAATCAGACTCATTATTGCTATCAACAATGAAGATAGCACATTCATTAGTCTTTTGTGCTCTCTTTGATAGTAATTATCTGTTCATATCCTTTTAGATACAAGTGTTTCAATATTAACTATTTCTAGGCATCTATCAGGCCCAACTGCATTGAAAAGTATTTAAATTTAGGGGACTTAAAATGACAGTGGAAAAAGACCTAGATTTCATTCTACACTAGAGAATAAAATTAAATATAGTCATTAAATATAGTTCATAAATAACCAACCACGTGCAGAATGTGAGGAGAGCCAGTAAATTCTGAGAGATGTTATGCGATGTTTCATTGTTTGACCACTGCAAGCTCATTTGAGCTTAAAATGTTTCTGTTGGGGCTGAAGAGATGGCTCTGCAGATAAACACTTGCTGTTCTTACTGAGGACTGGGGTTTTGTTCCCAGCAGATCCAGGGTCCATCCCCCTCTTCTGGCCACTCTGGGCCGCAGGCACCAGGCTGTTGTTAACCCACAGTGTGGGCACTGCCAAGGGAACCTGGGACCTCTGTGAGAGCAACACAGCAACACGTGTTATCAATCCCCGAGGTGTCTCTCCAGTTTCATTCATGGAAGTATTTTAAGTGTTCAAACTATGACACCAAAATTCTGTGATTTTTATTCTTTCTACAACAAGAGGTGATTTTAGCTGAGATCGAAGGCAATGCTCTACAGCTCCCCTGATGGTTCTGGTCCCACGGCTAGACCGGTTAGTCTCTTCATAGCTGAGATGAAAACCGTCTGCGTGGGTTACACTCACACATCTGAAGTTTCACCTAAATACTGAGTTCTAGCGTAATTATTCAAGCGGCGGCCTACATCTTGTAAAAGTTTGTAGAGAATGTCATTGATATTGGTCTTAGAAATCAAGTCCGTAGAACAAACTATGGAGAGGAGCTGAAAGATGTTTCTGAGGCTAGCCTGGTACTGTGTCCATAGCTACAGAGTGTAGAGTTGAAATTTTGTTGGTTTGCTTGCTTTTCTAAAACCTTTTGGATTTAACAGGAGAGACATTAGCAAGGCCTCTTCTTTATTCATTTAAATTTGTCTGTTATTTCCATACTTTCCTTCCTTAAAAAAAAAAACAGTGTTGTGACTCAGCATTCCTTTCTCAGCCACAGGCCACCTCCCTCCCCCTCGAATTCTGGTCCTGGGGTTGCACAGCTTAACAGATGGTTTTGTTTCTCTGTTTCTCTTTCTTATTCTTCCACGTACAATATTTTTTTAAGTAGCTTACTGTGCATTGCCTAGAAAGAAACGTACATTGCTTTTTTTTTCCCATTTTATGGCAGAGATCAGTCAGTTGGGAATGCCATTCTGTTTAATCACCGACCAAAAGAAACACACACATTTTCATTTTATCCCAGTTCAAATAACTGATCTGCAAAGAAAATTCTAATTTGGCTAAGTCTCTCAGATCTGCTAAACAGAGCAAGAAATTTTCAGGAGAAATGCCATACGGGTGACCATGAATAGAAAGTAGTCTGCCTGTATTCCACACAGAAACACTTTCAGACGACTTGACTACATACAAACATCTAGAAAGGTGGACAGAACCGATAAAGTCTGCTCAACTCATCCGTTTAATCACGTTTACACATCGGAAAGTCTGACTCGAGGCAGTGCGGGCAAATGTGCATATGCACGTGGCCCTCTTCCACGTCTCTGCAAGGAAAGGATTCAACCAAGCCTTGGGAAATGCCAGACTCCACGCCAGGAGCTGCACTTGTTAGCCAGAATCCCAGGGGTCTAGTGTCAGAGAGCTGCAGGGCAGTTATCTGCAGGTCAGCGTCAGCATGGGGATTAAAAAACAGAGCACTGTCTCAATAGGATGCTGATGTTAGCAATTCTATTTCTGGTTGCTGGTACCTTTACATGAATTTTGAAAAGCACTTCCCATTTGTCCTAGAACACATTCATAGCCAGGTCTAGTGACACAGACCCAAATCCCTGCTGTTTGGAAGAGTAGGATGGGCAAATCAGCTTTTCAAGTTCAGTGCCAGCCTTTGGCAACTTAGTGTGACCCTGACTAAATGTTTTCTTTAAAAAACTAGAAAGCAGACTGGAGATGTAACTTGGTGGTAGAGCAATTGCCTAGTATATGCAAAACCTTAACTTGAATCCCTAAGACTTCATTTTTTTTCACGCTTTGTCTAACATAACAACTGAGTATATTACTTTTAAAACGCGAACTTATTGACTTAATCAACAACACGTGGTCCTCCAAGCTAGAAGTTTCTGCCTTCAAGGGGTAGTGGGGAGGGAAGACCCCTGAATCTGAATTAATCGTCTCTTCATAATTAAGCCCATTCAACCAGGTGAGCTCCATGATACACAAATGAGGATTGTTTAAACATGTTTCATGGTAACGTTCTAGGGGCTAGAGAGATGCCTCAGTGGTTAAAAGCACTGACCTTCCAGAGGATCCAGATTCAATTCCCAGCACTTATATGGTGACTTAAAACCATCTATAACTCCAGTTCCTGTGGATTCAGCATCCTCTCTGGCTCTGTGGACACCAGATATGCATGTAGTACACAGATTTACATACAAGCAAAAGATCTATATTTATAAAATAAAAATAAAAATTTAAACAGATAGCATGTGCCTTCTAAAGAGTATCCAGTTGTCACAAGAAATCAAATCACTGAGAGACTATTTGGTGACACATAAAATATTTTATAAAGATTTAAGAGAAGGGGGGACGAGTCTTGAGGTGCATAAAAGCTTACCCGTAACTGGGAACGTGTGGCTGTCACTGGATGCATTTTGATATAAATGCTGGCAGGGTATTTCATCTCTTGCTCTATTGGGGGATATAATAAGTCCTAATGGGCATTTAAAATCTACTTTTCAGTATCATGGCTGTAAACATGCACCATTTGCATATGTAAGGCTGTACAAAATATAGGTTTAATCATCTATGGCATGCCTGTATGTGCATGTGCACACATATGTGGGAGCCCACAACCCATGCACAGCATGAAAGGAAGCAGTGTAGAGCCCAGATGCCTGCAGAATGCAGCCTGACATCAATTTTAACCAGGTTTCAGGTGACTCCTGCTCTCCTTGAATTTAGATGGC
>LOEQ01003590.1:67016-78956 GCA_001685075.1 Bramus lutescens | reverse complement strand
AGAAAGAAAGAAAGAAAGAAAGAAAGAAAGAAAGAAAGAAAGAAAGAAACATTCCATAGGTTCTCTGTAGATTCTCTGATTTCCAGGTTACCTGAGGCTTCCTGGCTTCCATAATTTCAAGAGCCAACTCCCATGGTGCATTTCTTTCTTGAAATTTATCTACCTATCATCTTGTCTATGGATCAATCTGTCTCTATTTCCTATAGCTTTTGTTTCTCTGGAGCACCCAAACCAACACTCGTGAGTTATGATACTAAAATTATTCCATAATGGAAAACAAAACAGAAATTCAATGGCTAAGTCCATGACGAAACTTACAAAGCTGTTTTTGAAAACCTCATCTTTATTTTTATTTTGCTCTGCTCCCAGGTGAGGTCACACTTGATCAATGAGGTGGCAGATGGGTTGAGCGAAGCTAGGAGATGGGATGAAGTATCGGTCGAAAATTTTTTCTTAATGATGGAAATATACCTAAAATTTAATGACTTGTTTTTCTAGGCCATATAAAAATATCTATGTCCAAACATTCCTATATTCAAATAGTCACACTAAAGTATCAGGCTCCCAGCATCCAGCCCATGCAGGAGTTCTGTCATTAAAGCTGATGTGAAGCCTTATGGCCAACATAACAGCGATGGTGACTTAATCCTGAATCTCAGAGTGTTGACTGTGTTAATTTAAATCCCTCCTGCCTAGGAGAAATAGATATATATATGTCCCATGGTTAGAAGAAAAGCTGAGGCTCAAGGACTCCAAATCAAAGCCCTTGCTTCTGACTCAGCAGCCACACAACCAAGTAGGACCCAGGAGCAGCATAGAGGACAGACCTTGTGCAAGATAATAAAAACGTTCCCAAAGAAAGCTCAAATGATTACAAGAAAACACAGTCAGTGAACACTTTGAAAGGCTATGTTGCCTGCTTGTAAATGCAACTTTTAGTGTTTCAGATAGTTCAAAAAATTAAAAATAATCAATAGGTTTGGCTACGTGATTTTTGTCTTCTAAAGTAATATTAAAATTAAAATGTAATGTTTGCTGTAATAATGACAAAAACTAACGCTACTGCTGACTGAGGTTTCTGTTCTACCCATTTCCGCAGCCATTAAGGCCCAAGGAATCACACAGAGGTCTACATTAATTATGAACTGATTGGCCTATTAGCTCAGGCTTCTTATTAACTTTTATAACATATATTAGCCCATAATTCTTGTCTGTTAGTCATATGACTTGGTACCTTTTTCAGCAAGGCAGTCACATCTTGCTTTCTCTGTGTCTGGATGACGACTGCAGACTGAAACTTGCTTCTTCCCAGAATTCTCATTGCCCCGCCTCTACTTCCTGCCTGGCTACCGGCCAATCAGGGTTTATTTAAAATACAAGTGTCAGGGTACAGACCATTGTCTCACAGCATGCTACTAGTTGTAAAAGCTCATGTAGGCTAGTCAAGAATATTAAAATCTTGAGTAGTAAGTAAATGTTTACCTATACCACAAATACACACTAAATAGTATGTATTCACCACCAACTATGCTGAGAACCATAGAGTAGAAAACAAGATTGATGTGACCAATGGCCATTTGAAGTTTATGTATTTTGCTAATAAAAATGCAATTTACATAAAAACATAGTGCTGAAAGTATAACAAAATTGCATTTACTAAAATATGAAAATAAATTTACTAAAATATGATGTTGAAACATGGTTTTATTTTGTTTTGAGCCAGTAAGTTTGAAATTACAAAAAGAATATACTTGCTATAGATGGCAACAAAAATTGTAATAATATTTTTTTAAAAAATGGCTTGTCAATATACCTCCAAAACTATAAAATGTTTACAGCTTTATCCCAGTAATTCCACTTCTTGATAGTTAACCAAAGATAATAAAAACAGAAACTCATATCCCTGGGACTATTAATTGCAACACTGTTTATAACCGCTGAAAAATATGAAGAGTGAGAGTGGCCATTCATAGAAAAAGTATTTAAGTGAATTATGGCAATCTGTGGTTTAAAATTGCACAACTATTAAACATGAAAACCATCTCAGCTCAGGGGCATTCAGACAGCCCCAGAGCTGGGCAAACATGGCCTATCCTTTCAAACAGTTTCCTCCCTCTACACAGGAAGGCCACACCCGCTGAGGGTTCACTCCTGCTCTCTCCCAGTCTCTGGCAACCACTAATGTGATTTTTGCCCTTTTGGTTTCACGTACTTTGGGTATTCCATATATTTGGAATCATAAAATATGCCTTTGAGTGTACAGATTTTTATACTTATCATATTTTGGAGGTTATTCGTGTTGTGGCATGTATCAGTTTCCATTCCTTTTAAAGGTCAAAAAATATCTTAAGGATATGTAACATTGATATTTGGTGCAAAAACAAGCTATATTTTTTTAAAAATGAAAACTTTCAAGATTATATAGCAAGTGGGATGTTAATGAAGATGTAAAAGTCTATAAAATGGACTATTTTATGAAAAAGCATATATAAGTGGAGTACACAAAAATTTAAGTAGCTCTCTTAGGAAAATATGAAAATATGATTATATGGTTTGACTTCTATTCTTGTTTTTTTTCCTGAGACATTGTTTCTTTGTAAAAACAGTCTTGACTGTCCTGGAGCTCACTTGTAGACCAGGCTGGCCTGGAACTCACAGAGATCTGCCTGCTTCTCAAATGCTGGGATTAAATGTGTGTGCCACCACCACCAGGCAGCCTTTTCTTTGAGTCCGTGAAGATGGAGAAAAATTCAGTAGTGAAAAGAATGGGACAAGTCAAAGAGAAGACTTGAGGATATGAGATCATTTGTTGTTTGGCCCAGTCATAGGATATGGGGAAAAAATGGAATGAAAGAGTTTGCAATACTAAATAGATTCAAATTTTGGAGAGCCATTCTACTCTGACACCCTTGTAGAATCAATGAATCAACCACACACTTTTGTAAACATGAATAAGAAGGCGAGAGCTATGAGCCAGGAACGTGGATTTGAGCTACACTGAAGGATGAACTGAAAAAGCAGACTGGGGCTAGAGAGAGGGCTCTGAGGTTAAGAATGCTTGGAGCATTTACAGGCATCCATGTCCAAGTCCCAGCACCCATATGACTGCTCGCAATCTTTTGTGACTCTTGTTCTAGGGAATCTGGTGCCCTCTTTCGGCCTCCTCTGACTTCAAGCATGCATATGTCTCACAGACATACATGCAGACATATACACAATAGAATGTATAAAACACATATATATATAACATAATAAATAAATATAAAAAATGTTCAAAGGCAAAGCAAACAGGAGCCTGGGAGATTAGATAAATGTGCAGAGCCCTCATTTAGATGGGTGTAATGAGGAGATAGAAATGACAGGTGAATGACCATGGTGAGCCTAAGATGGAATTTGACAAGTCTTGGCGAGATGTGGGCTCTGGAATCTGATCAGTGGGAGCTCATGGGGGACACAGAAAATGGAGCAAACACATCTCTGTGCTACAAACACAGTTGGTATTTTTCAAAGATCCTCTGTGATGGCTCGTTTGGTCTGCTGGTGCTATTGGGAGGAATCTTTGAATTGTGAGTCTTCTGAAAAGATTGCTTTAAAAGCAAAATGCAACACCTTCTCTTCCTCTTCCTGCCCCATCTCCTCCCTTCCTCTTCCTGCCCCCATCTCTTTCTCTCTTCCTCTTCTTCCTGCTCTCCCCCCTTACTCTATGTGTACTCCCAGGCTCCCGGCATCTGCTCCCACCATTATCCACATCACGAAGTGTGAGTGCAGCCAAGGAATGGCATTGATTCTGAGCTCTGCAGTTTAGACTTTAAGCATCTAAAGCAAGGAAGTAAATGTTTCCTTCATATAAATTTGGCTTCTTCAAATATTTCATATATGCACACAAAGCTGACTAATACAAAGTCACATTTTTAGAACACATAATTTGAGTGTATTTTAGGCCCTAATTGGAATGTTAAACTCTGTGATCAAAGGTGTCCTTACTTTAAAAAAAAATACAAGCTAGAGTACATGTTGACCTGCTATGGTGTCCCTGGTGCACACTAGACCCTTCCAAATTATGGTATGGGGCACCTCTCATCAGAAATTCAAAGTGAATTAGGCTCTGCCATGTCTCCTATCATCTCTTAGATAGGATTTCTAGAAGCTTCACCTCCCTCAGTTTGCTGACCCCATCTGTTTGAGAAGGAAGCTGGGCATACAATCACACACACACACACACGCACGCACGCACGCACACACACACACACACACACGCACACGTGCGGAAGACATTAAATCTGGTCCTGATACTCTCGTGCTAACAAGAAGGAAGGAAATGAAGGCCACAAAGTCATGAGTCACAATGAGGTTTCCTGGCTCTGAGTCCTTTCTCCACCATGCCACTAAACACACAAGCCTCTGTCTCTGGAAGGCGAAGTAAACAAGGTGAACTTGGGAAGTGTTTCCGTTTTCCTTTTTGTATTAACAAACACCACCTCACAGGTCCTCATAAAATGTTGATTATGCTTCCATCCTGACATCCTGCTTTTCAGTTTAAATGATTAGCTTGAAACATAAGACATTTCAACAATGAGAATTCCTTTCTTCAATATACCTTCAATTTTTTATTTCTTATAAATATTCAATGGAATATTTCCATTTGTGGTGTGTGTTTGCTAATTTACTGGAAGTTGATTCTGTTCCCTGGAAATGTCACTTGGGTGGCCCTGCTGGGCTAAAATGAAAAGTCTTATTGCTGGTTTTTGAACCCCCTTAGTTCTACATAGATTCAACAGCTGTTGGCTTTCCTGCAAATATTTGAGAATAACAGCTGTTTCAGATATTCTCCTCTTTTGAAAATTGATTATTTCCTTAAAGTATGGTGTGTATGTATTAAAGGTAAAGAATTTTATTCTGGTGAGAGCATAACCTACATTTTGTATTTCATTGGAAATACAATTCATAGAGCCATCTTTGATACGATAGAGCTATTGCATGTTGGTGATCCCAAATGTAAGCATTTACGACTAGTTGACTATGTGAGGACTTAACCAGGGAGGTTTGGGGAAAAAACTTGTTTGAGATCTGCAATGTCTTATTCGCTTCAACTGTGGCGACCCTCAAATAGGAACTAGGAAACATTAGCATTGAGCAAAAACAACCTTGTCTGCACAGGCATAAGATCCAACCAAGAAAGCTATTTTGGAAACAGGAAAAATATTATGTTTCCTTCACTAGAGGACTGGAAAGAGCACTCTAACATAATGAAAGAGAACCTAAGGATGAAGCAGGATCTTGTGACGTGTCCCAAAGAACACACCATTTTCTTAGATTCCTCTTAGACTCTACAGAAAGGCAAATTCATTTGCAAATCATAAGATTGTTTATTAATCCACTTCAGAAATTGTTAGAGGATTGTATGATGCAAATCAACATTGCCCTGGAGCTCTGAGAAGGTAGTTGGAAGATGGATTCAGACTGATTTCTCTTTCCTTGTGGAATCTCAGGGCTCTTTGGTCCTGGCGTTGTCAAAGGTCCAAGAGGAACTACTAGTACCATACAGCAACCAGGTATGAGGTAGGTGGAGTCAGACTGAAGATGGGATGGTATACCAGTTGTCCCTAGGATGGCAGAGCCATCTTGCCTCTTTAATTTCACGATTGATCATCCTAATGCTACGAAGATCCAGGGGAGACTCCCCTTACCTTCCAAGAGCTGGAATAGAAGAGCTGATGATGAGTAGGGCTTTGAGATACAACAAAGGCTCAGTTTCCTAGAAGTGCTGTCTTGGTTGGGCATAGGGAACACAACACCACAAATATGTGCTATGTGGGTTCCTAATATGGCCACCTCAATGCTCTCTCAACTTCTATATACTCATCGGTCCATAATAGAACTCCCAGGGGAAATGTGTGCCTTAAAACTCTTTATCTTGATGAGTGAGGAGAAGGCCTGTTTACTCTTGTTGTTTAAATTAAAACTTAATACGGAAATCTCTTATCAACCTATAAAATATTTATTGGCTAATGAGTCCATTGTTGCTAATTAGTAGTTTATCATGAAGTGACTGAGATAATCATCCTTAACCCTTATTCCATCTTAGAGGGAAGGGTCAGAAATTCTTGGGGTATACTCTAAGCACGGGTTAGTTGTCACAAATATTCTAGGTAATTCTCTTGGGAATCCAGGATTGAGAGCCTCAATCACATAGATTTCACTTGCTGAGTGTTTTCATTTAGCAGAGAGAGATTTCTTAGTGTCACTGTGTCATATTTAATATTTGCGTTCACTCCCCACTTTATACACTCAGGAAACTAGAATGTAGAGGGTGGATGGGGAGGAAGCTATGTCTTTATTCCAATCAGGTGATTCATGGCTGTTATTTACTCCTGTGTAATCTGTGGTCACAATTGAAGACTTCTGCCTTTACTGTGTAGCTGTGTCCCATTCTCTCTCACACTTGCTGTAGCAACAGTTAATCACCACATGGTTTTCAGGAATACCACTGTGACACAAGAGATATGGTTCTGCTGTAGGGATGCAGATGCCCAGAGTCTGGGTGAATGAGAATGTCCACAGCTTCTTCCATTTTTCTCAAACTCAAGGCTATGTGCTCTGTTTCTTTCTGCCTTTTTATTAAGGAAATAAGACTGCTTTCAGTGAGATAAACATAGCCTGGATGGAAATCGAGATATTCATCTTAGAGAGCAGGATAAACCACTAAGCTGAAACTCAATTCAAATACCATACCATCAAATTTCCACTGCCTGGTGTGTTCCTACTGTGGGAACAGATGCACGCAGGATTTTATGTGATTGTTGTTAATGATGATGGTCCCTTTATCATTCTGAAAACTGCCATTCAGTACTTTCCTTCAAAACACTCTTTCTGGGTGACCATTTTGCCAGCCTCCACTCTAGGTGCCGTGTGCCTGGCATTTAGAGATGGTAGGGAGGCTGCATGAGCCAAGTTCAAATATAAAATGAAATGACGAGCTCATCGTAGACAGAGTAGATGGACTCTATGGGTCAGGGGGCCATCTCTGGAGAAGTATCTCTGGGGGACTAGGTGGCTGCCTCAGGGTTAAACTGAGAATACCATGGCTGGCAATCCTCGCCATCATTGCAGGCCCACAGACCAGCAGCTATCTTTAGGAGGCTACGGAGGGTGGACTTATGGCGTCTCTGCAGGGTCCACATCTTACCTGCCCAATTCAATTTGTTTCCACTAAACCACCTGTCAAAGCATGTGTTATTAGCCATAGTTAATGGATGAGAACATTGAGATTGAGAGACAGAGGCTCAGCCTGTAGCCTTGGTGAGCTGCTGAGCCTCCATTTAAGCCCCAGGCTATGTGAAGATCCAACTCAAGCTCTCCATACATTGCCTTGGACATGCTAGTGCACTTATCTCCCATACTCTTGGATTTTAGTACAGGTTTCTTTGTAGGATAAACACATGATGAATTACAATATTTGAGGCCTGCTGAAGCCTTCATTACTTCCATCTTGTTTTGTGGCAGGCTCCCAGACACTGAGTTCAAATGGGTCTGACTCATTACCAACAATGCTCAATCATGACTGGACTCTCATGTTCCCTGTGGCCAGAGTAGAGAGATAAAGTTTTAATGGAATCTCTTAAGAGAATGTTGGAAATTTGTTCTCTGTAGCTCTCATATGTCACTGAAGTTAGCATCCTTACTTGAAATCAAAGCACTAGCTACAGGACCAATGAGTGGCATTTGTGATGGCTGAACTGTATGCTTGTCATTTCACCAAAGCATATTAGAAAGCGTGGGTCAGCTTTTGGTCTTCCTCACTCTTATTGGTAAATTTCTTTCAGGAATGGTCTTGTAAACATCCTCTACATGTGGCTGGCTGGCTGTCCCTTAGTTACTCTTTGCTGTCTCTACACATGACTGTGTGACTTTCCCTCTGAGTGTCTATCCCTTCTCTGCATCTTTTTCTCTGTTTCTCTAGGTGACTTTCTGAATGAGAATCCCTTTGTATCTTTTTCCTGTTGTCATTCTACTCTTGGAATATGTGTGTGTGTGTGTGTGTGTGTGTACGTATGTGTGTATGTCTATACGTTTGCATATATGCCTCTGTGCAGTTGCATATAGAGGACAGAAGATAATATAGAGAGCCTAGAATTTTGGCTAGTTCGTTAAGCTAACTCATTAGCAATCTTCAGGGATCTGTCTATCTTTGCCTTCCATCTATCCTAGCTGGGATTGCAAGCATGCACCAATATGCCTAGCCTTTTTACATGGGTCCTGTTAGTCCAAATTCAGATCTTCAGTGCTTGCAAAATAAACACTTCACCAGCTGAGGCATCTCCATAGCCCTGCTATTATAATCTATCCATTCCCTGACATTTCTTTCTTTATTAATGGGACGTTTGCTCTGTGTTATGATTTGCACATTAAGATGCTTTTCTTTCCCCCAAAGACTGAACTTTCCCTGTCCAGAAGTTCTAGGATGCCCTTTTATGATGGATTATAAATTCACAACTATGTGGGATTATTTAGAAAATTCTCTATGGTAAAGCAGAGCAAGGAGCATGTCATGCTGAGCAGAGAGTGTTAAATCCTGGGCATATCCTGACCACAGCACATACTCAAGAAAAACCAAGAGAAAGTATAGGTGCTCATGACATCATAAGCAAGATTTAAATAAAAAACAATGTCATGTTTCTGTATTAGCTATTTCTCTTGTTGAAGTGTCAAAATACCTGTGAGAAGTCACTTAAGGAAGAAGAGTTTGTTGTCTGATCATTCCATTAGACATAGTGTAGCATGTTGAGGAAGGCAGGGTAGCAGGAATGGATGTCCAGTGAGGCGGGCATGGAAGCCGGAGTGAACACCCAGCGAGGAAGGTGTGGAAGCAGGAGTGGATGTCCACTGAGAAAGGTGTGGAAGCAGGAGTGGACGTCCACTGAGAAAGGTGTGGAAGCAGGAGTGGATGTCCAGCAAGCAAGGCTCATGGAAGCAGGAGTGTTGTAGGAATTCCTAAAGCCAGTAGCCTTTAAGTTACCTGCCCACTTGGGCATGGCATCTAATCCTATATATGCCAATGTAAAGCACACATCTGGATTCTCTTCTGGCAGCATGATTCGATTCCTGTGCCCCGTTTGTGCAAAGGATTGTGATCCGTATGTCTACCCCTAAATAAATAAACCTTTATTATACTCAATTCTAAGCTAGTGTGGGATTTCTTTTTAGTGTCCTTTGTCATCTGACACCCCACATGGATCAAAACTCCACACCTACTGGGTAGACCAGCTAAAAGGTCTAACAAGTCCATAGCCCAGAAAGTCTCCCACCTCCACCCACCTGGCTTGCTTTTAGCTGAGCATTTTTATTTAAAACCCCACCCAGCATGGAGTGACTTAGAAATTTCCCAAGCTCGTGCACCCCCACCACACTGCCGCCCCCGCCATTGCCATATTCCCTGCCATGTGGCGACTTGCTAGCCTCCAGTTTGCATTCCTTGCTCCTGAGTTCTAGGCTTTTTGCTCCGTGTACAGAATTGATTTAATTGCTTTTAATTTGTCAAACAAAGCATATTTCTCAGTATTTAACCAGCACCAAGGAGAAAAAGCCAAAGCAGCTCAGGAACTGTTTGTGGTACCAAGTTGTGCCACTAGTCGTGACTCTGCAAACATGACACCTGCTGGAAAATAAAGATTATTCCACCTAAAACAATTTGCCAGACCTCATAACAGGTAATTAATAAATCACTATATATTAGCAAACAATATCATCATGGAAAATTTTAGTAACATTTTGCTAATACTATGGATTATATTCTGCAAGGCTTATATGATTATTGTGATACATCCATTTACTGGATATTGGGACTCAGTTTTTTTCTTTATATTTTATCCTTAGAAAATGGTTTGATAGCAGAGTTAAGAATGAGGCACTTTTAGAAATGATACCATCCTTACAGAATACTAATAAACAGTTAGCTAACAGGATTAATACCATCAAAAATCAAAGTTACCTGAAAAAATAATAGTATTGAAAAAGGGTAACATTAATTTGACAGACAAAATCGAATCCATGTTTAAGGGTACTGAGAAATTATCTGAAAGAATACATACTATTAAATTTGACAATAAAAATTTGTTAAAAAGTTATGATAGGTTAGAAGATAGACTGTTTCTCCAGCAAGGCAATCTGCACACTATCCAAATAATGTCCAAGGATGAGATGTTCTCTTTAAAGGAAAAACTTCAGACCTTGGAATCACATATACAGAATGAGGACCAGAGGCTAGGTGCCTCAATGAAATCACTAGAAATATATACAGGCCAGAAGATTCAGGCTCTACAAAAGACAATAGTAAAAAGATTTCAAATGATTGAGGAAATTATTGGAGCTGATGAACAAGGAAGGAAAGCACAAGGATAGGATTTAACATTGCCAGTAGTTGTAAGAGATGACTTACCCAGTATTTTAGCTTCCTACCCTATTATCTACTCTGACAAAGCATCAAGTTCTAAAGGCACAAAGGAATCCAAAGAAGGTAGATGGATACCTATACAAATGAATGATCTAAAAAAAAAAGTAAGCTGTAATAACTTATGGCTTTTATTCCACATTTGCTAAGGAGATGGGATTCTAGCATTAAAGCCACACAACTGGCTTCAGTTAGTTTCAGCAGTCCTGAGTGACAGGTCTCAACTGATGTTTAAGTGCTCTTTCAGAAAAGAGGATAAAATTTTAGAACAAAAGGGAAATTTAGAAAGACTTGAGACTTCCCAAGATCAAATTCTTGGTGAGGGTACTTATGCTGACCCGCAGGCTCAAGTTCTTTATAGTGAACAAATCTTCTCCCTATGCCTTAAATGCTTGGGACAGGATTCGAGAACTAGGAAAATAAATTGAATCATATACCAGGGTTAAACAGGGCCAGAGAGAACCCTTTAGTAACTTTTTCACAAAGACTAACTAAGACTATATAAATAGGAGTAACAGACCCAGATGCTAGATGAGTACTTATTAAATCTCTGGCTTTTGAAAATGCCAACTTAGAATGCAAAAAGATACTTGGACTTTAAAGGTTAGATCAGCACTAATGGATGAATGGATTCTTCATACAATGAACATTGAGACATTTGACTATAGTACTGAATGAGTAGGAGAACAGGAGAAACAATTTCCAAAGGAATGAGGAAACATTAAAATGCCAAATGTTTTAATTGTGGTAGAATAAGACATCTGAGAAAGGATTGTTGACAAGGAATTTCTAGGACTAATACCTCCTCTGGGAATGGCAAGACTAGGAGGACTCAGCCTTCAGGTAGATGTAGAAGGTGTGACAAAGGCCAACATTAGACCAAAGAATGCAAATCAACAACAGATAGACAAAGCAACCCAATACCATTGGGAAACTCCTTGGGGGCCTCTCACAGGCCCCAAAGCCAAAAGTGGTGCAGTCATTCCCAGTCACTCTGGAGGACATATCTCACCAGCAAAATTAAAAAACCCACAGCCATCTATAAAAGACCATACTGTTCTTGATGATGGAATAAGCATGGAAGAAAAATCAAAATTTTCAATAAGAAATAGAAAATGTATATTCTGCAGACTTCTATAAATGATCAAAGACCAAAGCTAAGAATGTGTATAAATGGCATTGTAATTGTGGGTTTGATAGACATGGGTGTAGATGTGAAAATCATTACTCTAGAATCTTGGCATCCAAATTGGCCTCTTTAAGAGGCAGATGTTCAATTACTAGGAATTATAACCATATCTCAAGTGAAACAAGGCATGAGATGGGTTGAATGCATAGGACCAGAAGGACAAAGAGGAAAGCTGAGGCTGTATGTGGCTAATATTGTAGTGAATTTATGGGGTTGTGACCTGCTGCAGCAGTGAATACCCAGATTAACATTCCTGCAGTCCTAGAAACTCATAATTCTGGGAAGGATATTATAAGGTACTATA
>LOEQ01003590.1:44890-56628 GCA_001685075.1 Bramus lutescens | reverse complement strand
GGAGGCTGGGATTGATTGAAGCTGGCTCCAGGTTGAGGCTTTCCGATTAAAGAGCTGTTGCAGCAGTGAGTGCACAAGACTTGGGCATGTGTGCATGTGTGACATGAAATGCGATCTGAGATGTCTCTAGAAAGTTACCACAGAAACTAAAGCCCGTTTGCTATTGTTGTCTGTGTATACCAGATGTAGCTGGAGAGAAATAACTGGAAACCGGACTTCCTATTTTAGCTTTTCCAATTCTGATGAAGTCTGTAGCGGTTTCTAGAGAAAAAGTTATTCACTACTTTCAAAACGTGCTCACGTCCAATGTCTTTTCTTTAACTAGTTTAATTTATGTATCCAAATATGGTAGAAGAAAATAAGTACCCTCGAGGTAGAGGACCAGTTTGCAATGCCCTTCTGCATCAAGACTCCTCTGGCAGAGGCGGAAGAGCCCCACCTCTACATTCAGCCTATGCTAAAAAACTGAAACACCAAAACACAAGGCTGGACATGCCAACTCGAGCTCTTCCTCCAGTTTTTAAGCCATTGTAGAATCTAAAGCCAAATACAACCTCCAATGTCAACTGTTTTGCCCAGTTTTACATTTATTTATTTATTTATTTTAAAAATTACGTCCTGATCTCAAAGCAAAGTCCCGATTCTCTGTGCTTCACCGTGTCCTACAAAAATTCCTAGGGAGGCTGGAGAGGGGGCTCAGTGGCTGTGTCCTCTCCTCTTGTAAGAGCACCAGTTCGAATCCTCATACCCACGCCATCAGTGTACTCACAAACTTCTGGAACCCCACCTTCCGGCAGGCTGCTGCCCAGACCTCCAGTCACTGGCAATCACATGCAAAGTGACACATGCACATACATATTATTTTTATTTAAAATGATTATGGATGTTAAGGAGGTACTTATTACTTATTAATACATATTTCAAGATTTATTCTTTTATTTTTTATTTACACAAACTTAAGAATTTCAAATTCTGATTAGAACCAAAACAGAAAAAAACCTTTTTTTTGTAGCCCACAATCTCTTTTAGGACATGGAAGTTCTCCCAAGAAACCTTCTTTTGTCTTCTCCCTCAGCCAACAGTTTCTATTTCCATGTTGGTACCACATTGCCAGGAGTTGCTACATTGGATTATATACATAAATTAATAATTTGGAGATAAGACACGCAAGAATAAATTAGGGATGCTCAACATAATATACACGGGCTGGACCTCCTGGACTCAAAACTCTGGCATGCACCCATGTTTGGAAGAGTGTGTGCTTTAGCACATGCCAGAAGCAAAGCACTTCGCACCTTGCTTTGTGCGAAAGGTTACTTGTGGAAGAGAGGCACACTAAGATGTGTGAGTTTACCTTCGGGTTATGTGAAAAAAATGTGCATTTGAAGTATTTTAAACAAAGTAAATTCCATATTTACATTTGTGTTCGACTCCCCATTCTATCTCCGTGGGTGCAGGAAAAATGTTTCAAAAATTGAAAACTTAATTTCACAGTCTTTTTCACTCTAAGCATTTTAAATAAGGGACACTCATTCGTTATATTTGTTATAAATATGGGTATTAAAAGCACAACTTTTTTTTAAAAAGCACAACTTAAGTAGTTGTGCATTTATAAACACAAGAATAAAATATAAAATTATAAAAAAAATGTATTTAAACATTTTCAGCCCACGAATGACAACTTGGATCTTACTATGGTGGCAATGAGATACTGTGTCCTTGACACCACCAATGGGCTTGTGTCACTGTATAGGAGGCATTGTGCTTAAGGCCACTTGCTTCACTATGTGGGTGACATTTTGCTTATGGCCTTTCACTGTGTGGGAGGCTTTGTCCTTATTGTCACCAGTGTTCATCATTGTACCTGAAGTGTTGGGAGAGTCACCAGTTTCCGGAGGCCACCTTCTTGAGTGGTGCTGTTCATTGCATGTCATGTCCCTCTCTTAGCTAGCTGCATTAAAGTTCACATAAGGTTTGAAACATACTGTGTTACTGCGTTCAGGACCTCATCCGAAAGGCCTTCTGGGAACTCCCAGAAGCTGTGAAAGTGTGACCATCTGACATTCTTTTACTGCTCACCTGTGGGCTTTCTCAGGTGGCCTTGGTCATATTCAATAGCAGCAGACCTGCTGTGGGTTAGACACACATAGTGGAATTCACAACCAGCCAACAAGAGTGTAAGATGGAGGATGAGCACACAGGCATTCTGGTTGTTGTGTTAGGTGGCAGTGGTGGAAGGAGTTAGAGCCAGCCAAGGTTAAGATACAGCACTTCTGTTAACATATTTGGAAAATCCTGATGGTCCTCAATATTTACATATGGACTTCACTAAGTCAAAGGTTGTTATGCTTGCCAAAAGCCCTGTGGTTACAACAGGACTTAACACAGCAGTAATTAATTAGGATGTGAGGAATATTGGCCTTCAGGAATGTTCTAGCCCTTGTGATGGACGTCACAATTTTCTCCCTTCCTCTGCCTTTACCTTTCTTCCGAGACCAGTCCATTATATCACAGCCTTGGTCCCCCATGCATCTGCTTCTTTGCCCATCCTTTTGATTTTCTGGCTAGTCCAGGAAACCCGCAAATTCTAGAAAAGTCACACTAACCCTTAGTCCTCTGGATTCTCAGTGCTTGCAAAGTTTCTTCTACCCCTAGTATCTTCCCAAGGAAAGCTTGACTCCCTCACTACAAGTCTAAGTTTAACAAGAATAGAAGAGGCTTGGGAGGTGTCAGAAAAGTGTGTGCCACACAAGCAGAAGGGTCTGAGATCAGACCCTCAGCATCCATGGAAAAACCCAGGCCCAGCATAGAACATCAATAATCCCAGTATTGGGGATGGAGGGGACGCGTTAGAGGCTTAACTGAATTAGAAAGCTCCAGGTTCAGCGAAAGGCCTTGTGTCAACAAATAAATAAACAAGCAAATAAATGGAGAGCAATTGAGGAAGACTTTAACATTGGACTCTAGCTTCCACATGTGCTGCACATGTGTGCATGTGCACACACACAAACATGAAAAATAGAGAAGCCTAGCATGCCAGCAATACCAACACTTTAGATGCTGAGATAGGAGAATTGCCAAAATTCAAGGTCAGTCTGTCCTACAGAGCAAGATACTGCTTCAAAAATAGCAACAAGAGAGAAGATAAAAGGAAGAAAGGGGGAGGGACGGAGGGAGGGAGGGAGGGAGGGAGAAAGGGAGAGAAGGAAGGAGGGAGGGGAGGGAGGGACTGGCAGCAGAAATCACATCTGTGGTTCCTTTACTATTAGATTTGCCAGCCTTCAGAAGCCACCTCAGTGCTCCTAGTAAATGGGGGGTGTTCTATGGGGTCAGGGGGAAATTTGGTTGAGCCAAAGACAGACATCGATCAGGGAAGGGAAATGCGGTGCATACAATCATTGCCATTCTCCATTTTTTTTTTAAATCAGCAGAGACAAGAGCCAGCAAGACTGTTGAACTCACTCAAGGTATCGCCATTTCACACCCTCAGGAGTGTAGCTTGCTCAATGTTTATTAAAGCCATACTTCTTGTCTCCCTATGAATGAAAATAGAACAAACTGGGAACTTAAAAATAGGTAAACCTGAGCCATTTTACTGTGTGAAAACTGGTTTTGATTGTAAGTAGGACAAGACAGATTTTGTTTTAGTACATATCTTCCTTGAGGGCATATTCTCTCTACCTCTAGTGGTGTCTCTAACCTTACTGCGACTTGGCTACAGTGACAGGCTTTACCTCAGAACAAATTCAAGCTCTAAAAATGTCTTCCATTTTGCCATTGAAATAATATTACCAGTGATGTTAATTGCCAACATGAATGCACAAATCCAGATCATTTAAAAGCAGAGTTTAAAATCTGCCAGGTTAACCGAAGCTCTTTGGAATGCAGTTATCAAAGCTGAGATCATCACTTATTTCTGCTTTCATCCATTAGTTCATTCTTCTAGAGCTAATTCAATAGACTTGACAGTTCTCCAGAGAGTGTGCTGTATAAATAAAGGTTTGAAATAGGGTGTGCGAAACAGAAGTTCAGGAAGTAACTCAGGGGCATAGTGCTAATATGGAGCTTAAGGATTCAGACTCAGTGAGGCAGGGTTTACAGGCCGTGTTCTTAGTTACTCTGAATCTGGGCTGCCTATACAGGTATTAATTCAATGGGCCATTTGCTACATATCTTATCTATTTTCTTACATACCACTAAAAGCTTTTCAAAATCTTCTTATTAAGTTACATTCATAGAATTCACCCACCATTGTATAGTTGGTAACCAAAACCAACACATTATCTTCCTTAAGATGCTACAGCTTTCAAACATGATAGTCAAGAGCCTACATGTCTGCCACTGAGTATAGAGGTAGGAATAGATCAATAGAAACTAAGGGGACAGGGAGAGACTCACAATAAAACTTAGTGACTTCTCTCCTGGAGCTTGGCAGTATTGTTCCTGTCCAAGGAAGTAAAGTGGGGCCGAACCCTCCCTTAGAGCATACAGCCTGGTCAAGTGTAGAAGATTCTTAGGACATATTATCTAGTTTCATGAACTTGGGAATGAACCACTCAGAAGAGCTACAGGAACCAAAAGGCACTGGTTTGAAATGTAGAGAAAAGAGCGCAGATAAAGGCTACCATGACGGGATTATTAATGGGGATGCCAAGTGAACTAGGACCTATTCCTCAATGAGCTCAAGATAGATTGTCTCCACTTTTTCTCTTCGATCCAGCAGTCCTGTCATTCTGTCCTAGAAGATTAGATCAGTCTAGACCGATTTGTAACAATGTCAGTGACCCGTTCTTTTGTAGATGTCTTTAAATTGATTTTGGGATGATTTATTATGCGCTCTTTTAAGTCTAGAAATTATTAGTCAATAATGATTTGGGTTCTCTTTTCTTGATTTAAGTAGGAAAAAAATGGTGCAAGATAACATCATTTGTAGCATAAGACATTTCACTCAGAATTATTAAAAATTTTAGTTCATAGGATTATGATGGTTTCTGCTGTGGGACAATGGTTTTACCCTGTAAACATTTGTTTCTTGTACTTGTTTAATAAAATGCTGTTTGGTCAGTAGCCAGGCAGGAAGTATAGGCACGGCAAGCATGCAGGAAGTAGAGGTGGGGCAATGAGAACAGGAGAATTCTGGGAAGAGGATTCTGCTGTCTGCAGTTGTGACCCAGCCACAGAGGAAGCAAGATGTGACTGCCTCACTGAAAAAGGTACCAAGCCACGTGGCTAACTCAGACAAAAATTATGGGCTAGTGTAAGTTATAAGAATTAGTAAAAAAGAAGCCTGAGCTAATGGGCCAATCGGTTTATAACTAATGTAGACCTCTGGGTGATTCTTTGGGACTTAACGACTGCATGACTGGGTGGGACAGAAAACCTCAGTCAACAGGTTTCTACTGAGTTTCAGGATTATTCAGACAAAAGCACCTGCTCTTGTCTCCACATACATAGATTCCTACCCATCCACCTAAGAGTTCTCATAATGTTTCACATGGCCATATTGAAAACTAGTAAGTCTGTCTAAGTGTTGTCACTCATGTGAGCAATGCCCACGGTGCTTTAGTGACCTTTTCCTTAATTTCATGGCTTCGATGATTCAACAGGAACGTAGCAAAGCATGAACACGTGCATTCCTTTATCCACCAAGATGTAAATAAATGGGCATTGGGTGGGAGCACACAGCAAATGAAATGGGAAAGGTAACATTGATCTCTTTCTGAGGAAACACAGATTCGTAAGAACAATCTTCAAAAGCAAGGGACTAAGACCCCCTGATGAGTGAAGCCAAAGGAAGTCTTCATATTCCAGTGAACTGAGCAGGGATCTGGCAATGACCACAAACTCTTCTTTCTTCCATTCCTTTTTGATGTGTTTACTGAAAAGCATCTTACATTAAAGCAGATGAGACTTGGCATGAGCAAAATTATCTCTGTGACCACTTTTGCCTTCAATGTGAAAATATCACCTCTCTTATCCCAGATACTCTAGTTGCCTTTCTCCCCACACTTTCCTTCTCCCAGGGTCTTCTGCTTGCTCTTACTAGAATCCTTACACTGTTAATTAACAAATCATTTTGCCCAGCTGCAGCTTCAACCATTAGGCTTACCGAAAGCCTAAGCTGAAGGCAGAATACAAGTTACTATATTTAAAAGTTATAATTGGGGAAGAGCTGCTGGAGAGAAGGCTCAGAGGTTAAGAGAGCTTGCTTCTCTTCCAGAGAACTAGTGTTTAGGTACCAGATACATGTTGGGCAGGTCATAACCACCTGTAACTCAAACCCCAGAAATGTGATACTCTATTATGGCCTCAATGAACACCCAAATTCATATATGCATGCACACACACACACAATAATGTAAATCTCTTAAAAATTATATTGTGGAACTGTCTTATTTTAATTATTTATATGTACTGTCTTATTCTTCTGTACTGGGTTCTCTGGTTCTCTGTGGACCAAGCTGGACCCACCAGACTCTCCCTGGAGTTGAGCGGGATAGTGAGTGTTGGACAACCCAGACAGCCCCCCTGGCCACTGGGGAGAAACACACACAATGAGTTGGGAGTCTGTCAAAGCAGGATATCATTTAATTGCACCAGGCAGGAACTTATATAGGCTGATATGGGGGTGGGAACCCTGGGACAAGTCAAGGCAGAGAAAGGAACAAGGGCCAATAATATTCTGTCATGTTAGCAGTGGCTGGGCAGAGGTGGTCCTAGGTCAGGTAGCCAGAGATAGGTCTCTAAACTTGAGCTAGGCTCAGGAAGTTATACTAGGCCTCACCAAACTCAAGTTAGGCTTAGGAAGTTACACTGAGCTTCATGTCCAGGCCTCATGAGGCCCAATACTTGTGAATAATGCTATTTGATGGTCTTTGTGATTGTTTGAAAGTAAATGGCTTCCAAAGGGAGTGACACTCTTCAGAGTTATGGCCTCTGGAGTAGATGTGGTCTTATTGGAGAAAGTGTGTCACTGTGGAAGCAGGCTTTGAAGTCTCATAAATGCTCAAGCCACACCCAGGAAAATCGACTATTTCCTGTTGCCTACAAGTCAAGATGTAGGACTGCTATATCTTTGCATCAGGTCCTTCTTTTCCATCATGTCTTCCAGCACGTCATCTTGTCACACCACGATGATAATGAACTGAACCTCTGAAAATGTAAAGCCCCCCCCCAATTAAATGGTTTCCTTTAGGAGAGATGCTGTGGTCATGGTGTCTCTTCACAGCAACAGACACCCTAACTAAGGGAAAATTGATGCCCAGAAACATTTAAGTACCTTCCCCAAATTAGTCTCAAAGCTGCTTCTCAACTAGCCCCTTAAGAGTTCTGTGCTCAAAACAATGTAATTGTCTGATCTTAAGGATGTTTCTAGGAAAAAGAAAAATGTGTTTTATGTTTTGTTCTTTCTAGTGCTTTAAAATGTTTACTTATTGTATTATTGTGTTCAGGTCTGGCTCTTACTTTATAAAGAACATTGTTACTAGAATTTCTCAAAATGTGCTTGAGTTATATGCAAAACTGTTTCTATCGTTTTCTTCCGTACATCCTCTTTGCGTATCAGACCTGGTTGAACCACCATAGCTCGGAGACTATAGTGGGCTGTTGGGATTTGCTCAGGCCCTTCAAACAAGTGCTCATTTTTGTTTGCCAGTACACTGTACTTTTCTACTAATGTGCAGGAGGATATAGGATATTACATGTAGCCACCAACACTCACCAAAGCACAGAGAGGAAGCAGAATCTTATATTTAAAATAATCTCACCCATTTGTCACAGTTGTATATTTTTTTCTTTACAAATGGAACTTAAGTGTGGCAGTGTGGCATGTATATAAGATCAAGCATGTGAAGGCACGTGTCTATCTTTATTCTGTAAACATTTACAGCTTCCATTAAAGGGGGCACAATCATAATTCTTAAACGTGCTTTCCTGGCTTTAGACACTAAGATCTTGTCAAGTCAGTGGTGGCACGCACCTGCAGTCCAGAAGTCTGAGGCAAGAAGGTCCCGTGTTTGAGGCCATGCTAGGCTACATAATAAGACCCTTCTCAAATGTTAAATGTCAGGGAATAAAGAACATACTGATTTCTTAGAAGAAAATCTTAACCTTACCTAGAGTTTTCTCTCAAGAATGGAGTTTGTGTACATTTTCTGAAATGCTTAATTCTATCCATTTTATTGCTAGGTTTGAGAGAGATAAAAGTTGATAATTCTCATGAAAGTACAATTATCTTTGGTTTATACCTTTTAATTAATTAATCAATTTATCTATTGCCTTTTCTTCCTTCTTCAACATGAATAGACAAGCTTTAGGTAGGTACTATACCTCATACAAACATTTTCATTGTTCTTTCTTATGCTCAAATTTTCTTATTGCAGGTCAGTGGGATGCCCTGGTGTTTTCATCACAGGGCTCATTACTATCTAACAATGCTCCTTCTCTGAAAACAGTATTTAGCATTATTGCTGTTTACCTGGCCAGACCCCAGAGAATCAGCCTTTCCTCCAAGGGTTTCTGAATCCAAAATATGAACCCTTAGAACATTAAATACTCTTGGGTTGTCATTTGTTCTAGGCCTCATCGATGGACAAAGCTAGGGGGGATGTAAGTTTAAAAGAAAATAATTTGAGATTTTATTACTATTTCTACTTCTGATCAAAATATTACTAAAATTTAATTTCCTTTGCTGTTATAATTTTTATGCTGGGAACGTTGATCTTTAATCACATTAACATAAGTTTTAATTTTTGTTATATTAGAACATAGGGATAGATTAAAATGACATTCCTATCAGTCATCCACAATTCTTCTGTAACATTTTGAGGTCTTCTTGCATCTGTATAGAACCTAAAGAGTACAACTCTGCATTTTTGTAACATGTTACAATTATTCTTGCTGTTATGACCTTCACTTGGAATGAAATTATGCTAATTTATTTCAGTCTTTTATCAGTTTTCTGAAACTATCTTTTTTCTTTTGGATTAAATTTTCTAATTAACTGAGTAACATAATAACTTCAGGCCAATCAAGAGAAACAGAGAATGGATTTACATTCTCAAGATCTTTTAAAAATGGGCAAAATATGCAAAGTAATGCTGTTCAGGATACTGGGTATCTTAATGTTGGTTCCAGAGAGACAGATAACAGAGGCATCTGGACCATGATTGACCGAATTGCTGCCCGAGGAGGGAAATGCAGGCAATACGTGAGAGAGACCGTGAGTTGATGAGGAAGAGCTATGGACCCAGAAGACCTGCACGGCTTGAGACTCCAGTGAAAGTTCTATAAGTAGAGAGGACAAAGGGCTCCGGATACCCATGGATCCTCCTCCCAGTGTTATCAGAGAGCTGATCCACACCAAGTCTGAAACACTAGCAAGGTCTAGGGAACACTTCTCAGGAGTTAGAAGCAACTGCATTCAGGGTACCCAGAGAGGTTCCCCAGCCAGCCTAAGAGCACCACAACTCACCGAACAGTCTAGTTTGCAGAAAGATCGTTCTTCAATTTTCAGCTGGGCATAATTAGTTATAAACTGCGTATAGCCATGTCATGATCTTAAAAGCACTACTCAGGGATGTAAAACTGTTGCGAAGAAACTTAACTACATCCCAGAGTAAAACTCAAGACTATTGGTGAAGACAAAAAACCACGAAGCAGCCAGAAAAGAAAGAAGTCACACTTTCGTATCTGATAAAAAGTTACAAGGTATTCAGAGGAAGGGGAAAGTAAAAATCTTTCCGAGGGGGGAAAAACGCAATTAAAACTGATAGAAAAATGACAAGCATGTTAAAATTAGCAGCCTAGGACTTTTAAAAAGGTATTTTAATTGTATTCTACCACAGGTTGAAGAAGTTAATGGAAGATATGAAAGATATATTGAAAAAGAACCAGACTGAGTGTCTAGGGCTAATAATGACAGGGTTTGATATTTAAAATATACTGAATGGGATAAATGCCAAGTTTGAATTTGTAAGAAGAGATTTGTGATCATGTAGGCACAGCATCAGAAGCAATACAAAATGAAACACACAGAGAAAAACACAGTAGACATATAAATAGATACAAAGATTATCAGTAAATCCTGGAATAGCTTCCAGAAGATAAGGATACACACAATTTAAAATTCTCCAAGGAGGGGAGTGATTCAGGAACAGTAATTGAGGAAATAAGAGATGAATACAATTTTATATCTGGTAAAAATTATGAATCAATAGATCATGGAGGCAGAACATTCTGTACGCACTGGGGACACAAAGAAAACTGCACAAAAATGCATTGTCACCAAATTGCGCAAACCAAGGATGAAAGAAATAAAAAGGGGAGAGACATACTATACATAAGGCATCTAAAAACAGAATTAGAATTCAATGCTCATCTAAAAAATGGCTTTAAAACAGTAGGGTAGAGGTGAGCACATCAACTCAGAATTTTATATCTAGCTAAAGCATTCTTCAAAAACCCAAGAGAAATAATTTTTAATCAATTGAATTTTCAGTTATTTTCAATCAAACTAAAAGAAATGTACAAAGAAATGTACCAGGCATATTAACTTGTGGCCTGCCCGTGGGCCACATTTACTTAAGAACTATGAATGGAGTCCAATACAAAAATTATGTACTTATTTTAACCATTATCAAGATTTTTGAAATATTTTTTAATTCTATCATGTACTTCTCAAGCTTGAACTTTGTAGATGACCTTGCCTTGTGGCAATGTCAAGAAGTTGGGCATGAACACATCAAACAGAAGGGAAATGAGGCTGGATAGAAATATGTATCCACAGAAGAAAATAAAGAACGGTGGAAATAGTAACTACATGTTTCTAAAATTATATATGCATATAGTTATGTATATATTAAATTATAAAATTATATGTATATCTTATCTCTTTTAATGATACTTTCTATTTAACAGAAATGATAATAATTCAATATGGGATTCCTAATGATTATTAAAGGGGTGTATAGTTAAAATAGTATAAAGGTGACAAGAAAATACGTTCATCATAAATCTAGTAAAAGTGACATCAAGAATATATAAATAGTTAGTTGGGGAATATTATTCTAAGGTGTGTGACTTTTGTTTATGCTGCACTGGTATAAGTCTGTGAAGCTGTGTTACTCTGCCTGTCTAAAGCACCTGATGATCCTAATAAAGAAATGAATGGCCAATAGTGAGGAGGCAGAGGAAAGGACTGGTGGGAATGGCAGTCAGCAAGTATAAATAGAAGGAGAGATGAGGAAGAGGTAGAGGAAGAGCAAGAGAACCAGGAGAGGAAGACACCAGGGGTCAGCCACCCAGCCACCCAGCAAGCCACAGAGAAATAAATTAAGGTCTACAGAAACAGAAAAAGATAAAAGCCCAGAGGTAAAAGGTAGATGGGATAATTTAAGATAAGAAAAGCTGGCTAGAAACAAGGCAAGCTAAGGGCAGGTGTTTATAACTAAGAATATGCCTCCATGTGTGATTTATTTGGGAGCTGGGTGGTGGGCCCCCCAAAAGACGAAAAAGCAAAACATCACACAACAATAGTTTTTAAAAAAGTTTTATTAATTTTTATTTTATGTGTATAAGTGTTTGGAGGTATATATATATATATGTGTGTGTGTGTGTGTGCGTGTGTGTGTGTGTGTGATGTAGGAGGGTCATCTGTCTATGTGTTACTTTCCACAGAGAGAGGACTGCTGAACTTGCCTAAAGGTGAGATGGACTTTCAGGGTTCCTGATTCATGAAA
>LOEQ01003590.1:13561-44493 GCA_001685075.1 Bramus lutescens | reverse complement strand
CCGTGCGGGAGCTGGGCTGGACGAAAAGCAGGACCTGCTCCCCTCATTACTACATGTGTGTGTATGTATAAGTGCACCACATGCATGTTCTACCTGTAGAGGCCAGAAGAGGGCATCAGATCTTCTGGAACTGGAGTCAGATGGGTTGTGAGTTACTATGCAGGTGTTGGGAATAAAACTTGAGTCTTCTGAGACTACTCTTAACTGCTGAACCATCTCTCCAGCCCCTATTAGAAGTTCTTGAACCCCAACTAAGGCTAGACAAAGAAGTAAACAGACACTTCACCAAAGAGAAAATATGTATCAAAGAAGCATATGAAAATATGAACATCTTTAGGCATTTGGGAAATTCAAAGTAGAGCCAAAATTCTATCTTATATAAATGCCTATGTCAATGATTGAAGCTAAGCTAACTGGCCTTCCCAGTGTTAGCACAATGGAATGGAAGTTCTCATGCATAGCTGTTATACAGGTAAAATGGCAAAATAACTTTGAAAAATATTTCTCACTTTTTGAAAGTGTTGAGCATAGGCCCATCTTATGACCCAGAGATTCTACTCCTTCATATTTATAGCTGAGAAATGAAGAAATGTGTATGAAAATTGCTTATAAACAAATAAGTGTGGCAGCTTCATTTGTAATTGTTAATACCTAGGAGTGGAACACGTATCAGTCAATGAATAGATGAACAGCATGGTATAGCTAGACTGTAAAATACTACTCTGCAATAAAAAGATACAAACTATTAATATATGCAAAGATATGCATGAATCACAAAGTAGCTATGCTGAGTGAAATCAGTCCAATACAAATTTATATGCTAGGATTACATTGATATGCAAAGAAAATGTAAAGTAATAAATGATGAAAAGCAAACTAGGAAACTGGGTACCTAGGAGACTAGGAAAGGTCAGACGCAGGGGGATCTAAAGGGAGCAAGAGAAAAGGTTATGCTGATGGACATAGGGTTGGTTATTTTATTTATAGAGGTGGTGGCATAGGTGGGTGTATTTCTTAGTCACGACATGTCTGATCATGTCTTTAAATATATATGGTTTTGCCCATGTTCATTATATCTTTGCAAGCAATTATAGAATTAAATTATACACCCAAAGAATTATGTGATTTTTTATGAATCTCAGTTCTATATAAGATTCTTACATTTCGTGATATAATTCTTTCTTACTTAGCTGCTTGGGTTGGCCTTGAACTTGCAGTCCAGGGTGGCAAGAACTGTGATTGTCCTATCCACCTTCTCAGAGAAGTGAGATCACAGTCCTCTGCCAGCAGGCTTGTCTGTCACCCATTTGTAGGACAGTATTTTATGTCCTGATTCAATACTATTTGGCAGTTTTAAGGAAATGTGTGTTTCACGATCTTAAGACCAAATGTCATCTATGTGTGCATCCACTTTTCTTTCTTTTCATAGCAGACTATCCCTAAAGGTCAGCACTAGCATCTAGAGATTTTCACTCTTTAATTCTACATTTGTCTAGAATTACTGTGTCAGTCCCTGCTGAGTAGCGTTTGATTTGTTTTCTTTCTTTCACATGTATAAACACTGTATTCTTGGAGTAGTTCTGGTGGTAGAGCAAGATGTCCTTCTAAATATTGAGGTTCCCTAAGTTGATATTCAGTGGTGGTGGTAGGAGGTGTGTGTGTGTCTGTGTATGTGTGTCTGTGTCTCTGTGTGTGCTTGTATAATATATGTGCACAATGTATCTACATGTGTTTGTCTGACAATTTCTAACAGAGTAAAGTTAGAAGATGATAGATGGGTAAGTAAGTATGTGGGTGAGTGGGTGGGTAGATAGATGGATAGATAGATAGGTAGATAGGTAAGCAGAAAGTTAGATATATAAATAGATAGATAGAGACAGACAGACAGACAGATGATAGATAGTGATGATAAGACAGATAGCAGACAAATAACATAGAGATAATACATCTCTCTTTAGTTCATGCTGAATTCTTACTTAGGATGATGATATTATTTTTACTTAAGCATTCTGCTCATGTGGAGCCAGGGAGAAGTCCTTGTAAGATTGAAATTTAATGTGTGTGGTGCATTTTAATCAGTTCGCTTTTAAATACCCGTGAAGTGGCTGGGTAGAAGAGTTAAATGCATGTAGACTGCAAATACTAATGAGATGCTCTTTCTACTGTATGTTAAGAATTTTACTTAAGGGAAGAAAACATTTTAAATCCTTTGCTTGTCTTGAAAGAAACCTGGCCCCATTTAATAGGAAACATAAGCAAAGCGATCTGTTTCAAGGAAGAGGACACACAGTGACACTCAATGACTATAATCTATTGTTTCCGCAATGACCATCATCTTGGGACAACTATCCTTTGCACAAGTATAATCTAAATAAAAACAACATTTCTCAGTAGTTTTTGCAATTGGGGGGATTATCTTATTATGTACATGGTGTGCTTGTGGTGTGCAGCTAATGACAGCATGTAACATAAAATGTATGAGACCATGCATCAGAAAACCTGGGCTCCAGCTACACTTCCACCCCTTATTCTGTGAACTCCATTGGCAGGGAATTTTTCTTATCTAAAAATTATGAAATTAGAAAAAAAATGTCTGGAGCTTTTTTTCTTCTGTAATATGGATTACAGTTTATCAACTGAGATCAACCTGAATTCAAAGGCTAATACTTCTAGGATTCATTGCAGCACTGATGGTAAGAGATAGATTTTTCTTGTTGTGTTCTTCCTCTGTGTTAGCCTTTTTTAATGAGCCATTTCTACTGGGTTCTTTGTGATGCTGTGATGTCCTTAGGTCTCCCTCTGCACCTTTTTTCCAGTGAGCTAATACCCTGGACATTAGTCCCCATGCTCCAAGCACAGATGAGAGCTCACTTACCAATAGGCAAGGAAGAGTTAAGAATCATGAAGTCTAGGGCATGAGTCTAGTCTGCCTCATTTATGTAATCTGGAGCAGCATGAGCTTCCTATCACCCTGAAGAGTACTCTTCTTGCATAGAAACTAGTGAGAGTCCAATGATGTCCCTGTACTCAAACCCAACCTCAAGGAATCATTAGGTTCAAGGGGTGGGATTTTTGGGTTCCCCCAGAAGTATAAAGCCTAATAAGGAACTCACTATGTACCATAAAATTTGGTAAAACTGTCAGAAGATACCCAGCTCAGAATTTTCTTAAGAACTTTTTTCTATTCTGATTGCTCAGTGCAGACAAGGAAACACAATTTCCTTCATATTTGTGTGACCTGGTCCTTCAGCCATGGGGTTACCCTTGGTTGCTGAGATCTTCATGGCTTTAGGAATTTATGCTGGCTGCAGTATGACAAGAGAATGAAGAAACTGTAGACGTGGGTACAGAAAAGTTGGGATTGGGTGGGTAATGCTCTTTGATGGAGATGCTCCAGCAATAACCTGGAAACTGTGTTTATTTTATACAATGGAATGGATTTATTGTATACAGTTGAACTATAAAGAATGGTTTAAGATAATCTAAGTGGAAGGTCTCTGTGGGGGAACAATTTCAGGTTGCTGTCATCCAAGAGTAGGGAGCTCTGACTGAAAGTTTCTGTGCACGGCACATTGTTTTTCGCTAATGGTCAGTTGCTCGTAGCATCCACACTTGGACTGGAGGAAGTCTTTGCTATTCTTCTCAGTCTGATTTGGGCAAAATTTGCATTCTCATGGGTCTGAGGTGGGACAGGAATGATGCTTTGGCCTCTAATATAGCCTGGCTGAGCTGTGTGTGACACTGCTTTGTCCGTCAAAGATGTTGTGGTCACTGGAGTGATTTTCAGGTAATCTGTTGTCATTAAAACTCTTAGTGTGTACCTGATTCCCACAGTGGTTGGTCAGTCACTTCCATTATCCATGGAGGAATGCAAATGAGGATTCTGTGATGTCACTCAGTGCCCTATGGGTTTAATCAGAATCACGTGATAGCCTTGGATTTAGGTATCTCTGGAGGTTTGGCAATCTTTGAACCTAAAACCTGATGTATAGATCAGAGAGCACAGCAAATTCAGCAAGGTCCATTGTACCTGGGAGATAATTGGACAGATGGGTAACCTTGGCAATACCTGTATCTGAACAGAACCCCAAAATATAAGAGGTCAGGTGTGTGAGTGCAGAGCTTTTGTTCAGAGCTGTTGCCTCGAATACTTCTGAACACTCTCCTTCCTGAGCATTGTCTGTTTCAGTATTGATATGAAACTTCTGCATTGTTGAGAGGGCCGAGACATTGTTATTAGTAAAGTAATAAGACAATGTTCTTTGCTAACTCGCTGACAATGCCCTTTATCCTAAGCAAACACGCATTATTCTATCTCAGACTAATTAATATCATATTTAATCGGTATCGCACTTCATGCTAGATTCCAGAACTCTTTTCAAAAGCAGCAAGCTTAAGAAATTTTAGTAATTTAATTGAGAGCAGTCTTAAATTAATTGTATAATTAATCTTGTCAAATTAAGTAACATTTCATATACTACCTTATTAAAGAAACTTGAATATTTTAAATTGCCATGCTATTAGGCATTAATAAAGAAGTTTTTGCTGGCATTGTTCTGCTTTATAACACAAAGAAGGTAATTGCAACATAAATTGCGATATAAAAGCTAATTTCTATAGTACATTAATAATTAGATACATGTTATTTCCCATTATTTCTTTTTTATTTCAATGGATGATCTTTTTTTAAAGAAAAATTATTCCCAAATAATAGGGTCTATTATGAGATGATTGATTTCGAGACTGGACTCTGGAACATTTGAGGAGTGGTCTAATTAAAAATAAAATGCACGAATCTACATGAAAACAATGTCACCTACAGAAAAGCTCTTGGGGAATTGTTTCCTCTGATGTTTGTGAATAGGAAGCTCACCCATTGTGTGTGTGTGTGTGTGTTGTGCCTATATATGTGGTTGTGTGAGTATACATGTTTATACTGGTGCACATAGATATGTCTGCCCAAGCATGGAGAGAGCAGACATTGACACTGGACATGTTCCTCAAGCCTGAAGGAATTTCCAGTCTCCAGCTCCCTACAGATAGAACTATAGGAGCATGCTGTCATATTTTGCTTTTTATATAAGTGCTAGGAACTTAGGTCCTCGTCGTACTTGTGTGGCAAACACATTACTGACTGAGCCATAGCCACAGCCTCTGTGTCTTGATTAAATGAAGATCTCTGATTTTGATAAATCCTTCAGGATTGTAAGATAGTGTCCTCATGTCTGAAATAGGTGACTTTTCTCCATAGAAAAGTGGGTGACGGTAAGATAGTATACAGTGCTAGGGGTTGTAAGTTGGTGCCGTCTCTCTAGGATAGACAGTCAGAAGAGGAATATAGAGCACCTTATCAATATTTTATAGGAAGATGAACTCAAATCAAGTCATAATTTCTTGACTTCCATGAGCACATACATTTTCATAAATATTTGTTCAGAATTTTAAGCTTCTGGCTACGTTCATGTTTTAAAATTCAGAGAGCTCTGCTCAAGCCACACGCCCCAGGCTAAGGCATTCCAGAAACCAACTTCTGCTCATTTCCAGAGAAACTATGGTTAGCCTTCACTTCAGATGGTTAAATGTTAGCATTTGTGACAAACAGACAGAGGGTCCATCTCAAATGCCTGTGGCCCGGCTCATAGTAGTCATTCAAAACACTTGGGCAAATCACATAAGCAGATAGCTAGATCAATAAATGGAATCAATACAAATATTTATAAAGTTTTGCTAATGACAGTACTTCTGATTAGCTGTCTATGCGGTGATCAAATTATTGAACTATATGACCACGAATGACCACGAATAAACTACAGACTTGGGAAGAAAGATGATTCCTATAGTATGGGGTTATGAGGACATAAGGGGTAACTTTGGAAAGTTGGAGAACTTTGTACTTGATTCATAATTTTTAATCAATTCTCAACCAGTTCTGTAAGTTCTTTTGTTGTTTTAAGAGATGAAAGTTTGCCTACTTTTAAAATGAAAAGTTTAGGAGGAGAACCTGGGCGGCATGGAACTGGAAAAGCTCATGCCATCCTTAGTTACAGTGGAGGTGTTCCGCGAAAGGGCGATATAGCGTAGTAAAGTTTCGTTCTTTGGGAGGGCAATTTAAACAATGTTTTACTGTTCTAAAATGTTACAGTTATTTACTACAGAAATGTCGGCAATGCAGAAAATCACAGAAGATAAAAGAAGATCAAGTTTCCGGCTCATTTCACCAGACTAAGAGAGTCAATGGTTTCGTCTGATGGGTATCCATTTGTCTTTTCCCTCATTTCAAGGAAATTATAAGTGTGCTATTCAAATTTTGGACGAGAAGTAATTTCTTAAATTATAAGGCACAAAAGATTTTCTTTCCAGCATTTATTTTCTCCTCTAAGTAAGCCCACCTCTGAGATCATCTCATTAACACTCCTGCCTTTCTCTTGCACACACACACACACACACACACACACACATTTCTATACTACCTATAGAGAATAGTGCCTACATCCATGCATAGATTCACATGAAATTGTTTTTTAACAAGAATGAGTTTATAGATCTGTTCTGCAGGCAGCATTAATCTCTATGGCACTACACAAAAGGCTGTCTCATTTGCTTTAATGGCGGTACTGTATATACTTTATAAATAAAATTGTGGCTCCAAGTTATGTATTTTGTATAAAGATATGCCTCTTCGTTAAACTATCTAGATATGGCTGCTCATACCACCTATGTGTTTGGAGTCATTTCCTAGACTTTCTGTTAATTCTGAGCTATTTAAAAATGCACACATCCTACACAGAAACTTTGGGGGTGTCCTTAGGTCCCTTTACCCAAGACACTGATCCACAGAGAGCCAGGGAAGAGCACTGTGGCCCATAAGCTATTTCCTAATCTTAAAGCAAGCAGGCCAAGCCTTTTGCTGTACCTTTGCAATGCCAAGAGCCCCTTGATTCCCCTGGGGTCAGCAGTGTACTGCAGATGAGCCTTGCTTGGGAGCAACCTGCTCCTGGGTGCCCATCAATTGCCTATCTGGTGTGTGCAGGTCTTTGCTGCAGATTCGACTTGCACCTTGTCAGATCTACAACTCACCAGTATGGTTCTCCTGTCAGCAGGAAAAGTACCAGGAATGTCCTCAATCCCAGCTAAGTACATAGAATAAGGACCACGATTCAACAGCTTTTGTTCCTCAGCTCTCTGAGTCCCTGAGTGTCCAGTTATCAGCAAGGATTTGTGTGTGTGTGTGTGTGTGTGTGTGTGTGTGTGTGTTTTCAAGCACCATTAGACTTTAAGATAATGCCTATCATTTATTTTAAAATATCCATTCTTATGCAGTGTGTAGCTTTTAAATTAATTTCCATTTCATTTTTAAAATTAAATAACAGTACAAAATTGTGTAGGCCTATAGATTTTTCGTGCTTGTACAGGCTCAGATAACCACCACACTAAGGAAACAACTGGTCCATGACCTGCAAATTTCCCACTGTGTCCTTTTGTAGTCTTGGGTCATCATAACCCCTCTTAGGTTCCCAAACCATGGCAAATGATGTCCTCTCTGTCCCTGGAGTTTATCTTTATCTTCCTAAATGATATGAATTCAAGATGTTTACTGTGTCTGGAGTCTCTTTCATTTGTGTGTGTGTGTGTGTGTGTGTGTGTGTGTGTGTGTGCATGCACGCACGTGTACTGGTGTGTGTGAAGGTTCATAAGTATGTGTATTTGTGTGCATGTGGAGGTCAGAAGTTGACACCAGACATCTTCCTCAGTCACTTCTCCACCTTGTTATTGTTGTTATTGATGATGGTCTCTCACCAAACTCAGATTTGACAAACCAGCAAGCTTCAAGGATCCTCCTGTCTCCACCCCCTAAGAGCCCACCATCATGCATGGGTTTTTATGCCGATTCCAGGGTTCTGAACTTATATCCTCGCGCATGCTAAGCCAACATTTTCCCTACTGAACCACCTCCTCAGTCCTTATATGTTTTCATTCGTGGTGATATACCCTAGTGTATGCATTCATTGACTGAACAATCTTATTCCTTCATTTTTAGGCGGGTATGAAAGGGGAGGCTGCAAACATCCGCTATTTTCTCTGTTTAGTGTAAACAGCTCAGAATGGACTGCTGAGTAAGCATAAATTTAGTTTTATGAGAAACTTCCCAATTGTTCTCCTTCTGTAGGGATGCTAGTTTACACCCGACCCTAGTAATGTCCCAGATTTCCATTTTTATTTTAAGCCCTTGTCATAGGAGGGTACTTGAATTTTTTGATGTTTGCTGTATCACATTAAAATATTTTGACTACTTTTATTTGGGTTGTTTCTTATTCAATTTGCTTCTTTGTTCATTGTTGTTTGTTTGTAGTGCCAAGGACAGAGCCCAGAGCCTCACCTAACTAGGCAAGTTCTTTTTCACTTGCTTGTATCATCTATTTTTTTAAAAAAAATTTATTTTTATCATATTTGTGTATGTGTTATGTGTGTGTGTTATGTGTACATGAGTACAGGTGCCTGAAGAGGCCAAAAGTGTGCACCAGTTCCCCTAGAGCTAGAGTTACAGTTAGTTGTGAGTTAGCTGATGTGGGTGCTGGGAACTAAACTCGGGTCCTCTATAAGAGCAGTAGATGCTCTTCACGCCTAAACCACGTGTCTCCAAACCCTTGATTTTCTTATTTTGAGACCAGGTTCTCACTATATTGCCCAGTATGGTCTTGAACATAAGCATTGTGTGTTAGCCTCTCAAGAAAACACAATTTCAGGCTTGAGCCATTGGGCCCAACTTTTAAGTATGCTTTGAAAAAAATTTTAAATATATTTTAAATGCAAGGACCTTGTTGGACATGTGATTTGGAAACACCTTCTCCCAGTGTACAGGTTGTTTGAAATTTTCTCTCTTGTTTCTCTGAATACAACAAAAGCTATGCTTTAATGAAATCCGAGGCATCAGTTTTTTTATGCCTTGTGAGTATTTTGTTTTAGTGAGGTCCAAGGCATCAGTTTTATTATGGCTTGTGAGAGTTTTTTGTTTTATTTAGTTTACAAACTCTTTTCCTACCTCTAGATCACAAATAATTTCTTGTTATATTCACATATTTTATAGGATTCAACTCTATATTCGACTAGTACACATTAGTTCTTATTTGTAGTACGGGTATAAATAAAGATTTACCATTTTGCATACAAGTGTTAATGTCTATTTTTCCAATTTAATTTATGAAAAATACTATCATTTTCTACTAATAACCTGATGTGGGATTCCCTTCTGTGTGCTATGAATATGTTTTATTGCCATTGGTTAATAAAGAATTTTCTCCAGCCTATGACAGGGCAGAATAGAGCTAGGTGGGAAAACTAAACTGAATGCAGGGAGAAAGAAGGCAGAGTCAGGGAGCTGCCATGTGGCTACTTAAGGAGAAAGATGTTAGAACCTTACTGGTGGGCCACAGCCTCATGGTGATGCACAGATTAATGTAAATGGATTAATTTAAGATATAAGAACTAGCTAGGAATATGCCTAAACTATTGGCCAAACAGTGTTGTAATTAACAAAGTTTCTATGTGATTATTTGGGTCTGGGTGCCTGGGAAACAAACATGCAGTCTCCGTTTTACAAGAACATTTGTACAATTTTCAAAATTTAATTGGCCACACTGGAGTCTATCTCCACAGAACACCCATTTGCTCCACTGGTTGATCTATGCATCTGTACCTTCACCAGTGTTCTATTCTGCTATACAAAGCTGTAGTGTAAGTTGTAAAGGATAATTTCATCCTTCCAACTTTATCTGTCTTCAATATTTTAGCTATTCTAGTGTCTTCAGTTACTTCTAATTTCACAATCAACTTTTCTACACACACACACACACACACACACACACACAAATCCTTGTAAAGGGGAAAGAGTAATGGTTCAGTCAATAAAGTACTTGGCGCTCACACATGATGATATGAGGTCAAATCCCAGCATTAAATTAAAATGTTGGTCCATGCAGCTCATGCCCACAATCCCAGTACATGGCAGCATGTGCTATCTGAAAAAAAAATTCCAAAATTCCAAGATCAAGCTAGACAGCTGATTGTCAAGCTCCAAGTCCAGTGAGAACTGTCTTCTCAAAAACAGAGTGCTGAATAAAGGCACCAGATGTTGACCTCTGGCCTCTAATTCTTTTCTTTTGCAATGCATTTGCCTAGCCTGTTATCAGAGTCACACAATTTTCATTCAATGAATTATTAAATATCTCCTCCTATTTTTGTCAAATGATGTAAATTTTATTTATATGTTAAATATTTAATAGACTTAGCCTCACGTATCTGCGAATTTGTTATTTAATGTTTTCAGTTGTGAATTAAGTTTACTTAATAAGTTTACTTAGGGTATTTTTATGGATTAAGTTTGCTTAGTGGATGTAAGATCATGAGGGTATTTCCCTAACTTAGATGAGTTTGAGAAGCCAGTGGCTTTCAAAGTGATTGATCTATTTAACCTAAATATGTTGTGTTCAATGACTTGATGTGTTGAGATTTGCTTTTATTCTCATTATTACTTTAGTGACCACAGCGTATAGAAGCATCATTTCTTATATTCCTGATCTAAGCAATTTTGTCTTATCTCCTTCATAATTCATCAGTATTGCTTGAAATTTCCTATCTTGCAGATCTTCCTAAAGAGTCAATCTTCACTGATTCCCCTGTTGGTTTTGTGTTTTTGTTTTGTTAACATTTCTTTAGTGCTAGCACACAAAATTTGATGCAACTGTTTTAACTCAATGCATTTTCTGCTTTCACTACTTTTTATTTGACCTTTGAACTATTTTTCCAAAGATGTTTGTTTTTCAGTTTGCAAAGGCTTGGAGATGTTCCCTGTTACCCTGTTATTGATTCCACTTTACCTTCATAGAGTAGGTAGTCTACTTTTACAATTTAATTTCACATGTTAAGATTTCTCTTCAACTTCCACTCTTTCTCCCCTCATGGATGAGATTCAGCTTTGTGGCTGTTCAATGTACACTTGATAAAAATCTATATTCTCCTGCTATGTAGCAACACATTCTATAAAATTCAGTTAGACATATTGGTTGAGACTCATCCATTCATTTTATATTATTATTAATTTTCTATCTTCTACTTCCATAGATAAATAGAGTTTTATTTATATTATATAAATATAATATAGAGTTATATCTATATTATAATTAAGACTGTATCAATTTCTCCTTTAGATTCTGTCTGTTTTGCTTCCCATATTCTCACATCTGCTGTCAGATTGTATGCTATGCCTATGAAGGAGTGTTACAGTTTTGTTAAATTAATACCATTATAGAATTCTATCTCTGGAAATTTTTACTCTGAAATCTACTTTGTCTGAAATTAATTTTATCACTTAGGTCTGTATGGGCTGTCTTTTCATAGTCATTTACATTATAGCTAACTATGCTTTTATGCTTTAAATGAGTTTATTGTAGGCAACCTGTAGTCCAGTAATTCTTTTTATACATTTTTCATGGGTATTTTAATGTTCTTATACTACTGTCTATAATTTAAATATTTGTCCATGTAGATTTAATTATATTATTTTAACAATATTGTTTCTTATAATCAGCAATTTGTACATTAGCTGGGGTATTCTGACACAGGCTCCTGATACTACAACATCACCTGACTCAGTTGAGGCTGAAAGATCTGGTCAAAGGCATGTCTATGGTGTATTAAAGGAGATGGGTTAAATTAATATGTAGATGTAGTCCTTGATGGGGAGGTAGAGATCAGCCTCAGCTTCTTATCATGTGAGGAAGAACATTGGTTGCTCTACTATGTTAGCTTATTTAGCTAGTGTCTCTGTATCTATCTCTCTGTTATCTTTCTCTCTATATATCTCTGTCTCTGTGTCTCTATGTGTGTGTTATCTTTCTGTCTCTGTATCTCTGTCTCTTTCTTTTTGAGAGGACTATTAAGGCTTTTTATGTTCCATTGAAGCTACAAATTGAATCTAGTTCCCCAGTACTGCGTTTTCTGGACTGACCTGATCCTTCCCAGTACAGATCATATGAGCTCATTTATGGCTGTATTACAGCTTGTGGGTATTGCTATGTTACCAGTGCTGCTGTGAACGTAGCTTTAAATGCCTGGATTTATCTAAGGCCCCTTAGTAGTTGATATCTGTTCAGCATATTTCATTTAAGTTACAAACCAATGGAAAAAATACAGTGCAGATATTCCTCCAAATTGTGGTCTATATTAACTATCTCTTTTAAATATTCTCAGGACTATGATACTAAGAGCAAACAGCCTCCAAACTTGACCCTTCTAATAACCTCTGGAGAATGACTTGAGATGCAGCTTACTTTTGCAAAACCCATCAGTAAGGGTCACAATGCCATCTGTCAGGAAGTGCCAATTTCCTGGTATGTGTTCTGCTGAGTTTTATGCTCTGGGCAGTAGCTATTTGGCCAGAGAGCTCTTCCAACACACATGAAAGGAAAATGTGCTTGCCTAGCCCTCTGGGTCACAGATGATATTAAGTTGGGGTCCAGTAAAGGAATAGTGGGACCTGGGAACTAGCCTGTTATTCCATAGCACTGACTGAGTTTGGTCCATTCTGTGGTACCTGTAGATAAAGGAATAGTGGGACCTGGGAACTAGCCTGTTATTCCGTAGCACTGACTGAGTTTGGTCCATTCTGTGGTACCTGTAGATAAAGGGGAATAGAAGAGGCAGCTTTTCAGGCTTGAATTCAACCCATTTCAGCCCCTCTCCCTCTGCACTCAGTGAGTTAGTTATTCCCTCAGCATTTCTTACTTATTTGGGAAGGACAAGTGATGTGGGAGTCCCCTCTGTGTGCTGTGATTACCATTAATGAATAAAGAAACTGCTTTGGACCTATAGCAGGGCAGAACATAGGTAGGCAGGGAAAGCTAGGCTGAATGCTGGGAGAAAGAAGGGCAGAGTCATGAGATGCCATGGAGCCGTTGCCAAAGTCAGACATGCTGAAACTTTAGCCAGTAAGCCACTGCCACGTGGCAATACACAGACTAATGGAGATGGATTAAATTAATATGTAAGAATTAGTTAATAAGAAGCTAGAGCTAAAGGACCAAGCAGTGATTTATTTAATACAGTTTCTGTGTGATTATTTCGGGGATAAACAGACAGGAACCAACAAGCGGCCTTCCTCCTACAGACAAGAGCTATAGCCCACTGGAAGCATCACACTAACAAGTATGGACACCTTAATGCTCTGCTTTGTTCTTACTAACATGGCTATGGACTTTATTGCTTTTCCCTTCTTATATTTTCTTCTTTACTGAGTCACTTATCTGCAATTCTGCTGGCCATTTAACATTCTGCTGCCTCTAAACTGTTAGAATAGAAAGAAAGAGTGAAGAGAGGGGCATGTTATGACTTACAAGAAATCCTTTAGTAGAAAGAATGCATTTTGAATAACTCAAGCTATCCAAGCTGGAAAGTGTCACACCATGGTATCCTGACACTCATAATTACAGTAAACACCACATGGCTTGTACTCAGATGAACTTCAAGTGAGTATCAGGCAGTTGTCCATTCGTCCATCACTAAAGATACCTTCAAAGGCATTTAAACAGATATTACACAAACTCTGTTTCTGCTCCTAATGATTTCCCATGGTGAAAAATGACATCCATAAGTGACTTTTAATTCTCAATGCTTAAGTTTGTCAGACCTTGTGTTGGCTACCTTCTCAACTTCTTTACATAATTATGTGTGTAAAGAGGTGAAAAAGAACTCTGCATACTTTAAGAATCATAGCTCCTCCCCTAACTTTTTGTAAAATAAAATATTGTAGATAGTTTTACATATCTTTTAGTATTTTACGAAATTAGAAACTGGCAACAGAGTAAAATGCTAACTGGAGGATTTCCCTCAACTAATATGGATGATGAAGCAGAGTAGAGTTTACAGAATTCCCAGGCTTCCTCATGGTGGTGAGGTCACTTGGTTCATGTATGAAGAGCAGGAATGTCTACCATGCATCCAAGAGTTGCCAGAGTGACACAGGCATCAGTATCCTCTGTTCTCGAGTTTTTTTTTCTATTTAATGAAATATTGGGCTTATGAAGTCAGTGTATTTGTCTCATAGGAGACTGTCTCTAGGAAATTGGGCATGGAATGTAGAAGTCATTTCCTTGTTATTGTTAGTATGTTTATAATGTATATGGGTGTTTTGCCTGTATTTTGTCTATGTACCATAAGTATGAATTGCCCATGTTGGCCAAAAGAAAGTGTCAAATTCCTTGACGATGGAGTAGCAGATGGTTGTGTGCTGCCATGTGATTGCTGGGACTCGAACCTCATTCCTCTGGAAGAGCAGTCATTGTTCTAAACCACTGAGCCATTTCTGCAGCCCTGGAATCTAATATTTTTACTAGGATTTCCTGGTTTCTTTCATTGTTGTTATTCTTGTTTTTGCTTGTATGCTCATCTGTTTGCAGAAAGAAAGCTCCTATGGGAGTCAGAATGTTTCCTATAAATGACAAATGCCAACAACCACCGCTGTGTGTGTCAGACACATTTATTATGCAGTGTTTCCTTAGTGCATCAGTGCTGAGTTCTCTGATGAGAACATTCTTACCTCAAGTTTGCCATGTCACCAGGAATCAAGGGAGGGAGCTCTCTGCTGCCATTATAGATCACATTATAAACACACCTTAAACTGGATGGAAGAGCACAGTAGCGTTCGGAAAGAGATGGATCCAGGATGGGTATCAGCATGACAAGGTGAATACTTAATCTACACATCCACACAGACAAAGATGGATGTCACATGGGATGCCTTCCTGAAAAGTGGGTGATAGGTTTCGGGGTGTTTGGTTGTTTGGGGTATTGCACTGGGTATGTATCCCTGATGGGAAACTGGCAATTCACAATGTTCGGATTTGCTTTTAACGGACTTCGAGAAGGGAAGGGAAGATTTCTTTTGCAGGCTTTTCCTCCTCCAGTAAATCACCTTTGAACTCTCCTGGGACTCGAAGGAGAAACCACTGTACCACTGTTTCATTGCATAAAACCCATATATAAAAATATGAAATATGTTTTTAAGCTCAGAATCTCTGGCAGCTTCAGTAAAAACCATAAAATCATATCAACTTCTAATTTCCATATGCTCGAGGGAGGGGCTTCTAAAGGTACAGATATGAGCTGAAAAACTGGACTGGAGTGAAATGGGAGGATTCCATAAATATTTGGGGGAACTTAGATGACTGTTCTAAGCACACACATGCCTACAGTACAGTGAGCACGAAAGAGATCACGGCAAGAACAAATAGCAGACTTCCCATCTCTCTGAGTTGGGTTTTCTTTGTCAGCTTAGGGCACAGAAGAGACTGCCTGAGAAATCTAAGAACTGTATAATTATAGCCCACGAGCTTCTCCTGGGGAGGTGTGGTGTGTGGCAGCGAACTTACTCAGCTGGTTAAGTTAGACTCAAGGCTACAGGAAGACACGCAGCTGCCATGATACATATGAGAGCTAACAGAAGAGAGACAGGAGCAAGAAGTATGATAATTCTTTGAACTTTTTCCTTTCCCCCCCTTTTCTATCTCCACAGATTTGATTAGTAATAATAAATCATATATCAAGAGAAATGCATGGTTCCTCACACAGCTCCTAATTTTTGACACTCATAATTCTCTGCACTCAGGTATTATTATAGCAATTTTCCAGATGAGGTGAGACAGAGCAATGTAAGAGAGTTCCAGAGATAAAATTGCAGAGCGGAAAGGAACTTGAAGATCGTCATTTAGTTTGTGAAAGATTTGCTATGTGTTCTCTCTCTCTCTCTCTCTCTCTCTCTCTCTCTCCTCTATTCCTCCCCCTCTCTCTTTTCACTGGCCAAGAAAAATATTTTCCCAGTCATAATCTTCATAAACAGATCAAAGTGCCATTCTTATATTTATTTTCAGTTCACATGAATAAGAGTTTTTTCTTTCAATAATGAATTATAACTGTGTGGCTGCCCGGACAAATCTAATATTTGAAATTGACTAGGAATGTCAATGGGCACACACACACACATATACACACACACATACACATACATACACATACACACACATACACACACATACACACACATATACACACACATACACACATATACACACATACATACACACATACACACACATATACACACATACACACATAGACACATATGCACACACATACACACATATACACACACATACACACATACACACACACATATATATATTTGTAATACAAATCAAGCTTTACTTCCTTTATTTATAAATGAACCGAATCTTCTGTTTCCTGTTGATTTGTATAATTTTTAGTTGTACAGCATGAGAGATGATTGCCATTTGCATTAATTAATTAGAACTTGTAGGTGGTAACCTGTTTTGTTCCTTAAATAGACTGTCTTATAATTTCAGAGTATCCTTAAATGAAAATAATCCCAAATCTAAAATATACATAAGTGAACAAACTTTTCTCACTAAGAACTTCAAGCTTTACTTTGGTCCTTAAAAAGCTAACGAATACAAGTTTAACACACAATTTAATGATGGCGCATAACTCAACATGGTGACCTAGACAGCCATCCCGCTGCTGAGAGGTCTAAGTCTGTGATGGGGAGGCACCGTCAGTAGCTGCGACTCTAGGCTGTCTCAGGAATTACAGAACCATATTGAGATTGCCAGGAAAGGGCCTTGTAGGTGCAGGCTTTTCTCGGGACTGTCATTAACACAAGAACATAGCTGCTGTTTCTTTTCTTTCTTCCCTTATAACACTGAGAGTGGGGAAAAGACAGTACCTTTGAGAAATCCATGGGTCACTGAGGGTCAGTGATTTGAATGTAGAATCACAGCAGCCCACTCCCCCAGGCCATGAGAAAGCCACATGCTGAATCAGGTGACTTGGGACTCAAGGAAGCACACAGAGAGATTGCCTGAATCCCCACATGCGGAACTTTCTGGTTCTCGGAGACCCCTCCTCCTCCACACTGCTGGCTATAAGCATGTCCTGGACCTTGCAGCGGTCCATCAGTTCATGCTCTAAAAGGATTTTCAATCTTTCTGGAGCCCGCAATGAGAACTGACAGTCCTGTGGGAGTTTCCGTAGTGGCAGAAACTGAATATTCCTAGAATAGAGCCATAGAAATTGGGATTTCACACCTACATGAAGAGCACAGCTCTGTCCATGGCAGCAGGCTCCTTCAGCTACCTTCTCAGTGCTTAATTCTCAATCTGAATGCCAATCAAGATCATGTTAGATTAAGGGATAGACTCCAGCATGGAAAGAGACTAAACTGAACAAATCCTATGAAGATTCAAGAAAAAAACTCCACTCAGGAGAAGAGAGGTTCAAACACACACTAATGCTAGAATAGAAAGAATGAACATGTTGGTCCATTTTATGAGAAACAAGCTATTTGCTGTTTCAATGAATACTCAGAGAAAAAAATTTACTCATCACTAATCAGAGACACTCAAGAAAGATTCCATTGTGTGGCATAAATAAGTAAATAAACAAGCAACTGTCAATGATGGAGTCAGAGGAGTTTGTAGGGAAGAAATGGAGAAATGGACCTAGGAGGGCCAGCGAGGAAGGGCAGAGGAAGGGGAACTGGACCGTAAGTGGAGGCAATAGCAGTAGTCTACAACAGACAATGTTTTAAGAATGAAATCAATCAAATCTTAAGACATTTCAAACAAAAAATGGTAACGCCAACTGTTAGAGGAAAAGGCAGATACTGGGAGGAAGATATGTTTGCTGTCATCCTCTAAAGCAAGAACTTGGCAATCAAGATTTAAAACGAGCTAACTATTAGCAACATGAATGTACGGCATGAAAAGGATGAAACAAAGACCTCTCTCTGTTTCTCTGTCTCTGTCTGTCTGTCCATACCCTCTCCTTCTGTCTCTCCTCTCCCTCTGTCTCTCCCTCCCCCCATCTGTCGCTTTTTCCCTCCCTCCCTCCAGATTTGATACTACCCATTTTTCTCCTTTTAAAATCAGGTGGGAGTCAGGCAGTGCTGGGGCACACCTTTAATCCCAGCTCTTGGGAGGCAGAAGCAGGTGGATCTCTGTGGGTTTGAGGCCAGCCTGGGCTACAAGAGTTCCAGGATCACCAAGGCGACACAGAGAAAACAAATCCTGTCTCAAAAAACAAACAAACAAAAAAGAAAAAGAAAATTAAGAAGAAAGAAAGAAAGAAAACAAATAAACAAAACAGGTGGTGTGACCAGTGTGACCTTTTTACAGATAAAAGAGTAAGTAAAATTCAGAAAATACTCCACATAATGAACCATTTCCACTACTATTAAGGACTGTGAAACAAAATACACAAAACAAAAATGTTTCTATAGAAATAGAGGGAGGAAAATTCATGAAACTCAGTCAGTAGAGGTTCAAATCTCTGCCATCTCCTTTATCTAACTTGCTGGGTTTTGGGGTCCTTCATTTGCTTTTCTATAAGATTCTACCATGTTCTCACTCTAACACGAAGACTGCATTGCAAAGGGAAACGCGGATACCTCCTAGGAAGCAGTTTGTGTGTGAACATGGTCAACAGTCCCCAGATGCTTCACACCAAGAATGTGCCAACTAAATAGAGTCCAGTGACACTGTCATTATGAAGTATAAGACCAGGTTTGTGGATGAGTCTTAGGCTGTTATCATTGATGACTTTTCAGTTAATTTGTAGGAGGAAATTAGGCCTTTGAGAGAAGCAGAAAATAATTTCTATGGTAGGAACGTAGAATGAGCACAGAAGATGGAGGCGTTGAGTATTTGCTAGGTGTGTGGTATTAAAAAGAAGAGAGTGAAAACATGCAGTAGAGGCAGGACGAGCCAAGATGTCTGCACAGGATTTCTTGTGTGCAGGAAATTCTTTCAGCATCAGAATTAAAGTTTGTTTTTTCTGTAAATCTACATTTTAACATTAAATGATCAGGTTCAACGTTTCAAAGCCAAAAGTATAGCTGGCCCAGCCTGCGTGTCATTATGTCAGATACATCCTTTACCGGGGGCAAAAATATTGCTCCCCAATTGTCCTCTGAAGCATTATCCATCATTATGGGTTTTCTGAGCTTGCAGTAAATTGTGTCCTTCTTAATCACAAATTGAACCTTTCTAGGAGACACAGGATAGCTGACATTAATGAGTTATAATGTTCCAAGAAAATACATTTCAACATTCTGTGGCAAGGACAACTTGTTGGTAAGGGATATAAAATAATAAGAGTGATCTGGACTAGCAGGAGGGATGTGAAGTGAAGTCAAAGTGATGGCTTATTAAAATCTGCTCTTAGCCAAGAAGCATCGCAAGTTCCTCCCACAGTCCACACCTCCAAATGTGGGCAAAATCAAGGGCCATGGGACTCATGGGAGGACTCAGTGGAAAAGATGGCTTGGCGTGCACACTTGAGAACTTGAGTTCAGGTCCCAGCACTGAATTAAAGAGCCTGCTGTGGCCAAACACATGTCTATAACCCGCGCACTCTAGGAAGCAGCATTCTTTGGGGGCTGCCATGTGCATACATAGCTGTATAAATCCACACAGACCAACTCAAACACGCATGCACGCGCGCACACACACGTGAACATGCACACACACACGCCTGTCACACGCACATATTAACAAATAAAAAATATGTACTTTCAAAGCACTGAGGCAGATTTTCCGAATCAATATCTTTCTTAAAACTCTTTGACCTTGAACAGCCTTCCCCCTGCCCCCCCTCCGTGCTCTCACGCCTTGTAGCTAAGCATATCACTAAATTTAAGCAGCAGAGAAAGAAACAGTTGACTAGGCTGTGAGACAATCTGCAGTCAGTAGCTTTGAGGAAAAACTCAATAAACATGATTTTATGGCATGCTTTGACCTTCAGATATGTTTTAAATTCAAGATTAATATTTTATTGTAGTAGCTACAGCTGGTAATTTTGACCTTTCAAAGACTCCCCATTTTTGACAAATTAATGAACTGTTTATTTCCTATCACTCTTGTTCCTGTAGGGGCAGGCCATGAGACCCGGGCCTCAACACAAGAATGAATATGTTTCCTCTCAGAGAACCCTGTTCCAGAACACAGGACTCATCTTTGACAAACTACTTCCTAATTATACCTCTGTAGATGCTCTGCAATGCTGTCTATTCTGTATTTCTGAATATGGCTTTAGAAATACAGAGGCAGTGGGGGGGGGTATTAACATTGCCCAAGTATCCAAACACTTGTTCATTGGTAAATACAATCAGTGTTGTAATGATAAAATTCAGAGGCCAGATAATTGATAGAAAACCATTCTGATATCAGTGGATAGTACTGAGAATTGATAAACATTAGGAGGAATCTAAATTGATAAATGGCACAAGCTGGGTACTTTTCCAAGAAATTACCCTTGATGACCTGTGGTAAGACATTCCAAAGTGAACACTGGTCTTACCGTGTATCCCGGTTCACCGTGCCACTGCATTCTAAGGCTGTCTGGAGGCAGAGGGCTCTGTCAGCTAGCAAAGCCCCTAGAGGTTAATGCTGAAAGCAAAAACACAATGTCATTAATTGTAGAAATATTACCTTCATGGCTCAGTAGTACCATGTACTTCTAACTGGGAAAGCAGAAGGTATATAAGAATACACAAGTATCTGTCTCTAGGATCCCATCTCATCAAATCTAGGAAATCGCTAAGCATAAAAGATGGCAAATTGTGAAGAAAAGGGAACTGCTCTCACCTTGCCAAAATGTATTTGTGAGCATCTCTTATAAACACCTCCCTCGGTCATCAGTTGCCTTTTTTAAAAAATAAGACAAAATTGTGGCACTGGGTGGCAAGTTCCTTGGGATTAAGGACTCTCAATGAAGTGTTTCGGTGATGGCTCGAGCAGATTAGATTTCTCCGCTGTGACAAGCCCCATTTCAGACTCCAAATGCCTAGTGATTACATGCTACTCTTTGCATGGTGCCCCTTTTAGCTTTTAGGTCACTCCTATTTTGTCAATCAGTCATAGAGTGTTACTTATTTATCTATCAGTTAATAACCGTGCAGCAGAGAATAATTTCCTGGGCCTAGCATGGTAATTTGTAGCATAATTCCATCTCTGCTGCTGTAAACTTGAATTCAGCCACAGCTATGATTGCTAATATTAAGATTTCTAGGTCACTCTTCAGCCTCTATGGTTCCTGTCTCTCTCATTTCATAGTATTCTATCTTCTACCACCGAAGCCTGGCTCATCAAACACATAAGCAAAGCAGCATGCCAACGGTTCCTTTCAAGATGCCATGCATACTTGGCAAAGCAGGTAACCTTCAGGTACCTAGGTGACACTGAATTGTGCACATCTGTCCTGCATATCCTCGGGTGATACAGGACCGATGTATATCAGGTTATATGTATATCCTTGGGCAAATTTTGAAGAGAATGATTTAGAATCAGAGCCAGGAGACTTTCTAGAAAACTCTTCGCTAAGTTAATTCAAGTGATAAAAGAAACACTAACTGGGAAGACCAAATACATCACCAAATACATAGCCGTTGTGGCAGGCTTTCTCCAAAATCTTATTGTCCAGGGAGAGTCTTTTGAAAAGAGATATGCCTCTTCACGTGTTTTAGTTACTTACCTATGTCTAGGACCAAATGCCCTACAGGAAGCAATTTGAAGGACTCAGGATTTATTCTGGCTTTTAGTTCCAGAGCAACCTTCCACCCAGACTGTAAAGACACGTAGCAGGAAGCTGGTCGACCACAATACATCAACACACAGGAAATAACCAGGGGATAGGAAGTAGAGCGGTGCTACAAGTCTCAAAGCCTGCCCTCTGGCCAGAGTCCTTCAGTGAGGCTCCGCTTTAAGATTCCAGAACCTTCTTAAGCAGAGCCACACCAGCTAGGGAGCAGGTGCTTAAAGATGGGAGCCTAGGAGGGCATTATACTTTCAAACCACACCTTGTCCTCATTTTTGTATAACAAATGGGCTTTGAATTGTATTAATTTACAAAGGACATGGATAGTGGTTGGGCGATTAGCTGAGACCTTCTTAAGTTCAATGTAATTAATACTTGGAGCTAAGAATTGTGGTTTATGCTAGCAAATTTACTGCTGCCAAGGTAAGAGGCACAACCGGTGAGCTATCAAAGCTAGTTGATTTTCAGGAATAGGTTTTCAATATTATTTACATTGGAACACTGCATTCCATTGCTCTCCAGTTTTTCAGTATTCTCAGTGACAGGTTTTGCCCATTTATTTCTGTACCATGGGCTTCCCTTTCCCTTGAGACAAATCTGTGAGGTCTCTGTTTCTACTGTTGTGTGTTTTTAACCAGATAGAATAAGATTATTACGAGCCATTGATTTCGTCCAAAGACACTGGAGTCTCATCTGCAAAATTGAAAATAAGGGATGTTTCCTTCTTAGACCTCATAATTGTGGCTTTTATTAATGCATTTACTTCAGGCATTCACAGAAGAGAGTGAGTGAGAGAGAAGAGGTCTTTGGACAGCCAAGTACAAAGACTGAGTCAACACGCCCCTGTGGTGTACCCTCTTTGTAAGCTGCAGATACTAAATAGCTTAACAGCAACCTAGTAGCTTTAGTGGCGGTCTACATAAGTTTGAATTTAAAGCCCACTTTCCACGCTTCCCAGGTGGGACTTCCAGTGAACCACTCATATTCTCTGATAACTGTTTCCTTGTCTGACACATGAAAGAAATAGCACCGCTCTGCTAAGTATATCAGGAATACATTGTTAATGCTTAAAACGTTCACAATCCTGAAGCTCCCATGCAGTCAGTTTGCATCCAATAAATGGTAGTATTCCTCCCCATAGATAAGGGCTTTCTCATAAATTACAAAGCTTTTTATGAACGCAAGACATTCTTATTAACAGTATGCCACTTCAAGATTCATATTTTTATAAAGCTGTATTAGAAATGGGAAGAAATTTAGGCACTGTCTTATAGCATAACCGCCATAACATAAGCACACACACAATTGGAGTCATTTTTTCCCCCATGTTCCAAACATATTGTCACAATACAGGTACATCATGTCAAAAAAGGGGGGTACTCCTATCTCAAAGTAATACTTCTGTTTTGTCTTTCTTTTCTAACATGAAAAATAATCATTTTGAAAGCTCATAAACTTAGTAGAAATCAGTAGATCTCAGTTCCCCCTGCTTGGACAGGAATAAGGGATGTCTCTACACATCTGGAATTCAAAAGAAGGGATTGTAAAGTTATTCCCATCCACCTCATGAAGTGGTCAGTGCTGGGTGTGCATCAGCAAAGTGGATGGATGTTTTCCTCCTTAGAAGTCCTGGCTGTACTGCCAGTTTCTCATCCCTACAGAAATTAGAGGAAGATCTGCTCGAGGTCAAGGTAGGGTGTCTGTTCTTCCTGGCCACTCTTGGCTCCATCAACACTCTCAAAGTCACAAATGCAAGATCTCCTCCATCTTAATTCTTTGCTGATTCTCTCTGAATTAATTATGTGTATATAACCCATGGAACTATCTTTCTAGGTAGATACTCAGACTCCATTTCTTTACTTTGCATCCTTTTATCTTATTATTGTAAAATACATGCTTCAAGTTAGGTATTTCCTATTTCTCTTATCAATTTTCTCAGTGACATTTTGGGATTTGGCAACAGTATTTAGGCAGCAGATAACAAATAAAGCCCAATTTACCCTTGCCACACAACTCCCTTGTAACTTCGACCACATGGTTTTGGATAGTGTATTTCAGTTTCATCATATATCATATGGCATTTTTATGCAGGTTTAAACATTGTTTTACACTTAGAAATCTAGACAAATCTTTTCATAAAACATGACATAGTAATTTATAGCCATTGTAAAAGAATGTTTATGCACATAAACACTTATTCTAACACCATATACTTTCAAGTAGAAAAGAAAGAAAAGCAATGTCAAGGTGTGCCTTTCACGTAAGTTATTGTGCTCGGCAGGATATACCTGCACTCCTAGTATAATACCTGAGTGCTTACCATTACGCAAATGACGCTTACTTCCAAACTAAGTCAGGAGTGCACTAAAGGAACTAATTCTAAAAAATCACTTGTTTGGACATACTGGATATATTATCACTTACAGAATATTTACTGAGTATGTCTCTTGATCTGTACAGTCTATGACATTGTGTTGAATGTTATTGGAAGAGACTAATGAAATCAGTGGAAATGTTTACCACAGAATTTTTCATGGAGGGCATTTTTATAAATCATGTATATTTTTCAATAGGAAAACATGAACCAGAAAAATCTTCTGAAAATATGTAAATCTGTTGGGTGTGATATTCAACTATTTAACAAACTGTGGCATACATCATGCACTTTTCACAGCATAACAAATGGCTTAATAAATATTTGTGTTGTCTTTGACAAGTCAGCTATTTTTCTCATTTTCCATTAATAAACATGTTAGCCATGAGCATGATAACATGTTACCACAAGTGTCTATGAACCTACCACCCCACCAAGGAATATAACACAGCAAATCCCTTCTTTGGTTCCTTCTCAGAAGTAACTCCTGTCATAAATGTTGGTGTGTTGGCATCCCCTTGCTTTTAAGATTTAATATATACATTAACTATCCTATATACAACATACATATAGCACTATTTTGTATTTATATATAATATATGTGATATATGATATATATTACATATCAACCTTTGCTAATAAATATTTTACATGTCTTTAAATTTAACCAAACTACTGTACGGATTCTCAGATTCTTCTTACTCTGGTCAGCATTATGTTTCCAAAACTTGAGGCCAATGTCTGTAGATATCTGTTTTCTACTCATACACAATCCTTAAACTAAAACCATTGCTACCACAACCACTGTCTTAGCTACTTTTCTATTACCATGATAAAACACCACAACCAAGGCAACTTATGAAAGAAAACGTTTGATTTGAGGCTCATGTTTCCAGAAGGTTAGTCTCTGACCATCCTGGTGGGGTGCATAGCAGCAGGCAGGTAGAAAAGGTGCTAGAGCAGTAGCTGAGAGCTTACAAGTTATGACAGCCACAAGGCAGAAAGACAGACTGAACTGGGAAAAGCTTGAGCTTTTGTAGCCTCAGACCCACCCCACTGACACACCTCTTCTAACAAGGCCAATCCTCCTGATCATTTCCAAACAGTTGTATCAACTGCAGACCAAGCATGCAAATATATTAGTCAATGGGGAAGATTCTTAATTCAAACAACTACAGCCATTCTTCAACTAAAAGTCATTCATGGATATTTTCTTATCACATTCTCCTATAAACTAAATCAGAATTTTGCGGGGTGGGTATGGGTGAAGAAAATTTTCTTTTTTACTTTTTTGGAGGGGAACATTCTGAGATAATATCTTCTGTAGCTCAGGCTGATCTTTAATTCACTAAGCAATCATGACCGCCTTAAATTCCTGATCCTCCTGCCTCTACATCCCCAATAATGATATTACAAGCAAGTGTCACCATGACCAACTGTTCATATAGACTTTCCTCAAGAGTGTTTATCTAGGGGCGGATCTGCTCAGTCATAAGGTATTTTAGGTTTTGTTCTAAAACATGCAGATTATGAGACAGACTTGCGTGCATGAGTTTATTGACGAGCTTATCCTAGGGATTTCAGTGAGAAAGCAGGAGAGTGGGGTAGGAGAAGAAGGAAAGACATTGCATGGTTTATCAATGAGATAGTGCTCATGGGAGTCTTCAAAACTCATAATTGTTCCTCCAAGGGGCAAGAAAGCTGGACTGTTGATCTACTACTCCTTAAAACTCAATATGTAGGGGATTCTCTGAGAGAAATTAGCAAAGTAAATGACCCTCTCTAATTTGAAAAGCAGAGACTACCAAGTCCTAGCAGATACTGATGTGTGGTAATTGGTGCCAACCTGCAGCCTAGGTCAAGGGTAATGGTAGAACACTGGCAGTCTCCCTTGCAGAGCTGTGTATGTTTAATGGACCACCTGAAACATCGCAGGCTGTTGCCAAGGCTATAGGTTACCATCCACACCCGGACTCTGTTGCTGAGCTACCACATACCTATGACATCAAACATGGAGATATAGAGTTGGTACTCAACTAGAAGCTTCAGCCTTACTGACTAGGATTGATAGTGTTGGGAAGGCTCTATACACACCACAAAATAGAAAAACTAATCACCAATCTCAACCAGCTACAAACCCACTGAGCTACAATAGTGACCTGGCTGCAATGTCACTGGAACAGTAGAAGCACAAACGTTATAGGAATAATCAACCTCTTTTTGCTGGACTATAAGATGGAACCATGGGTAAAAGGAAACCATTCTATGGAACCCATATTTAACACCATAAATGAGACCAAGAACCCAAGACTACATAGGTTTTAAGGTAGGGGGAAACCCACTATTATTTTGCTAAATAAGTGTAGCAGTAAGTCCTAATGACATATTGTTATACTCATGGATCAGAACCTCATTCAATTCTCATCAAAGAGGATTCTTCATCAGTAGATGGGAATTAACCAGAGACCCACAACTGAACCATGTTCCAAGACTGGGAGACTTTGGAATACTTGGATTGAATTGAAATGTCTTTATCAAACAGCTCTCCTCAAGGCCCTGGTATCTATGCAGAAAATGAAGTGGAAAGAGCAAGAGGAGGCTAATAATCCCAAGGAAATATTTTTTTCAGACACAGCAGGGTTGACACACATAGGAACTCATAGAGGCTATGACAGCATGCATATGATTTGCGCAAGCTCAAGACACACAAAACACAAGCACAGAGAATGGAAAGTAGGTGCAAAGCCCCCCCCCACAAACAGGAAGCCTTTTGTAATTGACAGATGCTAGGGAAAGTAAAATCAGTTTTCTTCAGTGGAGTGACACTGGGTATAATAACCACGCCCTAGGGGGCAGACCTCATGCGCAGGAGTAGTAGGCCAGCTCACTCAAAGTGGACTCCATATTTGTGTGTGTGTGTGTGTGTGTGTGTGTGTGTGTTGTTGCTGTTGTTGTTGTTGTTTTGGTTTGGCTTGGGGCATTAAAGAGAGCGAAATAGCATAACCTTAGTGCATAGGGAGGTTGGTGAAGCTCTGAGAAGTATTGAGGGAGGGGAAAGAGTGTAATCATAATACATTGTGGAATATAGTTTTTAAGACAATGATAAGTTGCTTTCTTAAGTAGTTGAGTCCACTTAAACTTCCATGGACAGAAAATAGAGGGACACAGATTCAATATCTTCATCACCAATCTTCTTCTATTTTATCAGGCATCACACGATATTTTTAAACACACTATTCTGTGTGTTTTGCTTTGAGATGGATTACATTAATAGGTTTTCCAATGTGAAGTTATTGCTATTCTCTTATGGGAAACATGACTTGCTAATGATATTCTGCTTTTCTGGAAAATAAGTTTACAACCTGCAGTTAAATAGCCGATGCCCCTGCACTGAGTTCTAAGTCACTAAGGAGACTCTCAGACTTTTGCATTTCCACTTATGTTTATCTTCTATTTTAAATCATTATTTTATGTATTTTCATACTTGTATAAACATAAGTTGAATACTAGATATGACCGTAAAAGTGCAAAGAAGTTCTTAATTTCAACAAAATCTAATTTGTCAAACATTTATGGATGCTAATTTTGTATTTTATATAAGAAATCTCTTTCTACCTCAAGATTATAAAATGTTTCCATATTAAGCTTTTCTATTTTAAACTTCTTTTTCCTTTTCAAATATAGATATTAGTTTTTTCTGGTATTTCATTATGTATATTATGAAGAAGCCAGCTTTAGTTATTTTCTTATGAATAATCAGGCTTCCCAGAACCATTCATGGGCTGACCCACGTTTTCCCAGTCACACGCGAGGCCTGTCCCGGGCTGCCTTGAGCTTCCTGAATAGTTCAGTCTCTCTGCATGAATACCTCCTTGTTTTAATTACATGGCCTTATGTCACTTTATTCCCTCACCTTTTCCTTCTTAAAAGAACTTTTGGCTGTGATTGGTCATTTTGCTCTGCTCTATGAATTGTAGAATCTGCTTTCGAGGCACACACATCTTACTGAAAATTAAGCTGCAATTAAATTGAGTATCTATGTATCTTTAGAGGGTGTTAAGAGAAGCAAGTCCTGTTACATTTGAACCAAGACTGTTGTCTTAGGGTTTCTATTGCTGCTATGAAACACCAGGACCAAAATGCTAGCTGGGGAGGCAAAGGTTTACTAGGCTTACATGTACATCTAACTGTTCATCACTGAAGGAAGTCAGTACAGGAAGTCAGGCAAGGCAGGATCCTGGAGGCAGGAGCTGATGCAAAGGCCATGGAGGGTGCTGCTTAATAGCTTGCCTTCCCTGGAAGGCTCAGCCTGCTTTCTTGTAGAACACAGAACTACCAGCCCAGGGATTGCGCCACCTGCCATGGGCTGGGCCCTCCCCCACTATCACTAATTGAGAACACACCTTACAGCTGGAGCTCGTGGTGGTATTCATTCAACTGAGGCCTCTTCATCTCTGATGACGCTAGCTTGTGTCAAGTTGGCACACAAAGCCATCCATGCTGATGTTTTTGTTTACTGATTGCCTCTAAGTCAGTGGTTCTCAACCTTCCTAATGCTGCCTCTTGAATACAGTTCCTCATGTGTGGTGAGCCCCAACCACAAAATTACTTTATTTCTACTTCATGACTGTAATTTTGCTACTGTTACGAACTGAAGTAAATTTGTGACATACAGGATATCTGACATGTGACCCCTGTGAAAGGGTCATTTGACTCCCCAAAGAGGTCTCCACCCACAGGTTGAGACCGGCTCCTCCAGATTGGCTATACCAGGACCTGTAATGTATTTTCTCTCCGAATTTCCAGGAAGTCTCCTATGAGTGAGTGTTAAACTTTAATGATGTTTCTGCATCTAATCTGTTAATTGCACGGCCTCCTCTTCACTCATTCATAGGATGGATTATGTTTTGATAAATCTTTCAGTGTAGCATTATTGTCTTTCGGAGAGGAGACTTCTTCAAGATTATCTTCTCTAGGCAATAAGTTTACATCCAGGAATCAACCAGTCAACATCTTCATATTTACAAAGTTACACCCCAGTGTGGGTGGACAGAGAAACTGGTACAAGCAAACAGCTAGAGGAATTATAAAACATTAGATATTAATATTCAGGGAAAGACATACATATAAAACCACTCCTAGTTCCTGGGAGATAACTGCCAATTAAGTAAGATTACAAAAACATACCTTTCAAATGTATTTGAATATGACATCATAAAAAAGTTGCATGGAGCATGACTGATCCCAAAGGATTTGGGTTCTCCTTCTGTCTGCCCTCTGTCTCCCTCCCTGCTTCCTGCCTCCCTCCCTCCTGACCTTCTTTTTGTCTGAGAGCAGTCCTTGAGACACCAGCTCACTCTCCACAGGCTAAACTGGTCTGGAACTCACTGTGAAGAAGAATGTAACCTTATGCCGTTTCTCTGCCTCGGTGTCCTAAATGCACATCACAGGTGTGACCACCACCCCTGCACCATCCTGGGACGAGACTGGAGAGCGACGGCGCTGTGAAGCCACCTCAGAGTAAAGGACACAGAGCAGGAAGCAGACATGTGACATCCCCTGTGATGGAGGAGATACTGGATTAGAATTCTCTAAGCTTCCTCTCTGGCTTCATGCTTCCTAAAGGTCTTCTTTGGACATCTTTTTCTTTACACTTTAAAGCGTCTGTCTAAGTAAACTAAAGGGAATTTGTTGCATTAATTTCATGAAATCACTACAAAATAAAAAACCTAGAGAGTAGTTATGCACTCTTCTTTTTTTTAAGGACTCAGGAACAGGGCATCAGGATCCATCAATATTTATAAACAAGTTTATCCTCCTGGCACTAGCTATGAATAAGTATCCCCTGGGCTGTTCTGGCTATGGCAGATAAACCTAGTATATCTTACTGTGCTGTAGCCCAAGATTCTAGGACTGCACACAGTTAAAAGCAGGGCACAAGTTCACAGCTGAATGGAGAATGCTTAGGCATCTAGCACTGCCTGTCACAGAAGCAAGAGCGTTTCCAGCCAGAAAGGTACTACATGTGTGAGAGAAGGAGAGAACTGAGGAATGGCTATGATACACTGTGTTTTCCTGGGAAAGGGCTGCAAGGACTGTGTGCTCCAGAAAAGGATTCCAGCCAGAGCGTCCTGTTTCATTAAAAGAAAGTGAATGACAAAGTGGCCTTTTGGGGAGGTCCCGTGCCTCAAGGAGCGAAGATGTCACCAAGGACACATAAGGCCATCTGCGAAGAGATGTATAGCTTACTCTGTTAGATGTCAGTTTATGCTGAAGTGTGCTGAAAATTCTAGAAGACTCGGCTCTGGAAGGAAGGACAAAGACAGAATGCCCTAGTCAGTGTTCTCCAGAGAAACAGCACTGACAGGATGTGTTGAGAACCCAAAAAATGTTGGTTGTGGAAAAAGCCTCAAATGGCTATGGAGGCCAAGAGTTCCCAGATGTGTTCTCTGCAGATCCAAGAACTAGGGAGTATTCATGGACAGTGAGATTCAGTATATACCCAAAGACCCAGAAGCCAGGAGAGCTGATGGTACAACTCCTAATTAAGGCTAACGACCTGAGAACTGGGGGGAGGTAGCGGGGTTCCCAGAGTCCACTGGAGTTGATGCCTGAAGGCAATAATGAAACGACAGACCTCATAGCTCAGTGGAATGGAGCGAATCTCGGGTGTCCCTCCAAACCTCCAAAGCTTCTACATTGGAGGTTTGAACCCCAATGAGGCAATGGCCCTGATTTTATCAATCAATCAATCAATCAATCCATTGATGAATCAATAGCTTAGCAGATTATTTGGAGGTGGTTAAATCTATGAGGTGAACCTTCTTGGGGAGTATGTCAGTGGGCCCCTTGAAGAGAACTTGTAGAGCCTCTCTCTCTCTCTCTCTCTCTCTCTCTC
>LOEQ01003589.1:324647-347066 GCA_001685075.1 Bramus lutescens | reverse complement strand
GAGAGAGAGAGAGAGAGAGAGAGAGAGAGAGAGAGAAGGTATTTATATGTTTCAGGACATGTGGAAATCAGAAAACTATCCTTAAGAGTCATTTATCCCCCTCTACCTTGTGGGGTCCCAGGGTCCAACTCAGGTCCTCTGGAATCCACACATGCACGTCTACCAACTGATTCATCTTGCCAGCCCAGACAGCATAAAGTTTAACATCAGTTCTACAAAGCAGCAATTACTATTATTAGCTAGACTTATAATGTGGTTAGTAACATTTCACAGTCCAAAAACCAAGACAGTTATTTAAAAAAAACTTGAAATTAAATTCCTTGTATAATTTTGTTTACCACTTTGGGACTCAGCCTGTTATTAATGGACTACAGATAACATTGCTCTGGTTTGAAAACCAAGGAACCGTACAATTCCACACATATTTACTATTGATATTAAGTCTTTAAACGGGGACGTGAGAAACGATTAACCCTCTTCCAAAGAAAGATAAATATCCAAGTCAAATCTTTGAACCCTAAACAAAATGAAGCTCTTTATTACAAATCCTGTGGTTTTGCTGGTGGAGATCGTTGCTACTTTGGTTTTCTGGCTTTGACATAAATATTTCTGAGCCCAGTGCTTGCCTCTATTTTTGCAGAATGAGAAATATGTCTAGTTTCTTTCTGAACACTATTTTTGAGAATGTCACCCAAGGCATGTTTTGACTGAGGTTTTGAGGTAAAGAGAGTGGCATTCCTCACCAGCCAGTGTGAATTTTATTTCGGCAGACAGGTGCTGCAGAGCATTGCCTTGTTTATTCTGAAACCTCTGAAACCGTGATGGAGCTGGCAACAGCATTTATTAAGTTTGTACTTCATGTCCTATGCCATTACCAAAGCGTAAGGATTTTGGCCTGCAACATTTAAGCTTGAGATTCACTACCACATAAACAAATCTCCAAGATCTATATTTAATGGGAAACATCAGAATGTAGAATAGATTATCTAAATTTTACAATGCTGTGTGCATAAAATAGAGAAGATATTGCTAATGCATTAATTAACTCAGCTATACACCACACACACACACACACACACACACACACACACATATATCCTAAAATTTCCTTCAAGACAGATGAATTATTTGAAAATCTGGAAATGGTAAAGTGATAAATTTTTGTCTTCTACATTTTGAAACATGAAAAAAAAACAGAGAGCTTTAATGACTAGGGATATCATTCCTAGCTTCAGAGATGACCATGTTTTATTGAATAACCTGGGGAAATTTATCCCCTTGAGAGGCTAATTCCTCCTCTCCCAGATGTCATTAGTTGCCTTTGCTTCTTTGTCTAGAGTTAGAACCCCATCAAATGTTCCCATTTCCACATCAGGATGTCTATTGATATGTTGCCAATCTTCTTGTCTTGTTTATGTTACTATTTCTGAGTGACCTTCTTTCTTCTAATTGTTGATGATTTCTTGTTTTATTTAACTAATACATTTAAATTTATTATAGATATGTATGTATAGGAAAAAACATTGTACACACAGGGTTCAGAACTTACACTGAGGGCTTCAGGCATCAACTGAGGGCTTTGGAATAAATCTCTCTATAGAAGTAAATAAGTGTTGCGGGCATGCGTGCATGCATGTGTGTGTGTGTATGTGTGTGAGAGACATTGATGTATGTTAAATACATGGTGTATTATGTGATCTGAATAACAGCCACATATTAGAAATGTAATACCTAATATAGACTGTGGCAGAAGGGACCTTTGAAGCAATGTTTAGGCGGTAGGAGCTCTATCCACCTTAGTGAATAGATTAATGTTGCTATCCAAAGACATTGGAGGAGTGGATTTGTTCCATTACCTATCTGTTCTTTTGACACTTGAGGACAATATTTCTCTGCCCTTTATGGTATAACAATAAGGTGTTATGTTGGAAATAAACAGCAAGTCTTCCAGGAAGTTGATCATATTCTTTAGCCTTCAAAACAGTGAGAAAGAGAAATCTGCTTTCTTCATATTATCCAGTCTGTGGAATACTGTTAAAAAGCCCTAAGTAAACATACCCTCTATGGCTGTAGCTGTCCGCTGATAATCTTTACGATTTGCCTCTTTACCTTGGAATTAAGCACATTGAGTCTTAAAATGAGACTAATCCCCAGGAAAGAAGCCGTTGCTTCCATCTAGGTGATTAGCATCTACAGATCTCCAGAAATAGAATCTTACTTCTGGAAGTGTTAGTATAAAGTAAATAATAAAGAGCATGCAATTGGCAACTCTGTAACCCCAGTGCTAAGCTAATTAGAGGGCTGACATATTTAGCATGCTCAGTATTCACAGGGAGCGTTTATCCTTAGCACAGCTAGTAGTTCACAGCTTCTAGTAGGACTTTTTTTTTTAACCTATGTGTTCATCCGTGCTAATTGATTTTCAATCACTCTGCTATCGTGGACTAGAGGGAAACCCATTGAGATGGTTTTTCTGTATTCACAGTGATCAGGGAGTCAAGGCAATTAACAGAGAAGTTAAATAGTTCTTTGCTAACCACGCTTGCTGACTTCTCTGGGAGCCGTGCAGCACAATATATGAAGTACCTGAGGTTGTGCAATGCCACATTCTTTCACCGTGTCCAACACAGCCCAAACAACCTCCATTGGTGCTTCTAGATCCCCGTATTCATAAGTGAAATCAACCCAACAATCCCTCAATTTTCCATAGTTCTTGTCATAAAGCTACTGCAGACACCCTGCAAAGCCCACTTTAGCTATCAGGTTACACCTGGCTAGAGATGGTTGCTGATCTCCACCTGTGTTCAACTATTTCCCACTGTCCCTCAGTGTACTTTGACCTTCAGTTTCCCCCGCTATCTGTCAGATTTCTCATATGTTATTTATACAGGTTCTCATTTTCAAGCCTCCAAAGTTTCACCCAACTAATGTTCTTAATGTTCTTCTCTCTGAGTTTCTTGATTAACTTAGAGAAATAAATTATTAAATCTTCTGGCTGTTGAAGTTTTCCTCTGCTTCAAATCTGACACCTCAGGATCAGACACGTATCTGAAGAGCACACAGAAACTTGCGATGCAGTCCAAAAGCATGGAGACCTCCCCTACTGGCCCTTCTTCCTACAGCAGAGCTATAATTTGATAACTACCATTCTGCCTGTTCTCCTAGCTGAAGACATGACAGCTATACTCTGTGTCCTTGTTACCTTTCTAAGGTTGCACACCTGACACCTACAGTCAGCCATCTCCTTTACATTCAACTTAGATCAGTCATTCTGATCAGCAACTGGATCAGCAAAGGTTGTAGAGATGGCAAAGGAGGCCTAGCCTGCAGGGAGACTCGGGAACCTGGCTTCCTGACCCTGTGTCACTAGGAAAGTTACGTAATAATCTCTGGGCTATGTTTTTTATTATGGCATGCAAAAAATTCAGAATACCTGTTTCATAGATGTGTAGTGAGAATTCATATACGAAAAGTGCTTACATGAGTACTGATTGCCCGTGTCTCAATCAATAATACTGGTTTATTTTTTTTAACTTTCTTATACACAAATCCTTTCCTTTTATAAGGCACAGTATTTTCCTAAAAGTTAATGGACAGACTTTGGAGCTAGATTACAAGAGTCTATTGTGGGATTCCCCTCTGTCCTACATCAGTCTATTAGGGACTACCTTCCACAGCTGACAGCTCTCTGAAATAGACTAGGTTTTCTTTTAAGTTTCAATGCAGTGTGAGAGACTTCTTATTTTGATGCTGTCTCTATTTGTTTACTTACTATTCTTTAGATTGATTTTTATTCCTTGACTATATTGTCAACTCCTATAGTTCAAGGACCATATCTGATGCCTATTCTGTCTCCCCTTCAGCCTCTAGATCAATGTTGATATGCTTCTGTAAATATTGCCCATTGAGTTATAACAAAGTTTTGGTTGCTTCATCAGACATGACACACAGGTATATATAAAGAAAATAAATTCAAAAACAAACATCATTGTTCCAATTGCCCCTTGAAGACTCTAAAAGATGTTGGCATCACTTTCATAGTTTTTTTTTTCATTTGAGAAGATCAAATTATACAAACACAGGCAGAATAATGACTGAGTCATTTTCATTACTGCACACTTAGAAAAACAGAATTCTGATATGCTACATCTAAAAAATAAAGAATTTTCCATTACATGATTGAAACAAGAAGCCTGTATGCTGCTTACTAAGTATGTTAGTTAAATAAGAGCTACTCGTGTTAATGGGAAGTAACATTCTCAATCTTCAAGAAAAATAAAAAATGAAAATATATGTGGAAATTCAAATTATGGGTAAGAATATAACTACACAAGCAGATAACAATTGTATTTTTTAAGAGCCTGGATCGGATGGTGGATTAAGAAAAAACACTGCTGAACCTTTTGTAAAATATGTTACAGTATAACTTCATGGAAATTGTAGATCCGGAACAACACAGATATCCCAAAGAATGTCATCTAAGAGACTTTAGAGAGAGCTACTAAGTTTGTCATCTACTAAAACATCTGTCCAGTAGTTCTCATCTTTAATACTCTCAAATATAAAATTTTTATACTTGAAAATAACCTGAAGCCATTGTCTATAAAATGATTAGAACTATTCATAATTTAAGCACAAATTACCTGTCCATGTATATACTGTCATATTCATATATAAATGATACTTCTTTGAAGTTTTAAATTGCTTTCACATACACTATCCCAGGGGTGTCCTATGCAATACGGGAAAATGCAGAGTTCATTTTCATGCTAGTCTGTCTATAAAAAGAGGATGCAGGGTCCCCTCAACTCTAAATTCCTTCTATGAGTTCAGAAAAAAAGCATGCAATAAAAAGGCTAACAAGCTGAGTGTTCCGAAGTCCTCCAAACTAGAAAGAAAGCTGGAAGTGGGAGGCTATAAAAATGTGGGTAGTGGTGAGCCATGAAAAGGGATGTTATTCTTAGATGAAAAGCTTCAAAGATATGCGTATTTCCCTCAAAAGTTCTACCAGTAAAGGACAGATCCTCAAGCAGGGCGACCACTGGGATGTTTCTCACACCTGCTCCCCTTTCTTCAAATTTGGTGGTAGCACACGAACTTGCAGTACCTGGTGTGCTGGTCTTTTAGCTTGGCTTAGAAAAGAATTAATGGGATCCAAAGGGAGCTGCCTCCAGTACTCAGGTGACCACTGCTACTCTGTGAGGACAAACAGGCTTTGAAGGAAGACGTGGGAAATACTTAAAAACTCCACATTTTATAATGGCTGGAATGAAGAAGAATAAATGACTTATGTTTTAATTTTAGTATTCTGTCCTTGAGAAAAGCACTTGGTATTTTTGAGTAATGACTTACAAGACCCACCTGAAATTTAATTTTATTATAATGATTTCCCAATTGTTCCACATGCTTTGTACGGATTCATCAGTTAAGTGATCAAAGTGATTGCTACTCTTAATCCGTACGAATGAGAAACTGAGTCTCAGCAGGTAAGCCTTTTGCTTGATGCCAAACAAACATGGAATGTCAAGAATCACACCATCTAGCTTTAAGGAGCAAAAGCAGTTTCTCAAATAAATTCAGCAATATCAGTGACTTCAGAAAAGTAACTAGAGTGAATGGCAGACATAAAGGTTGAAACATGTTACCAAATAATATATTTAATTCTGAAAAAATACAATGACTTAAAAAAAGAGTTGCAGAAATGGAAATTGGAGAGTGTGTACCAACTTTCTCATTTCATATATGAGAAATGGATTCTTGAAGATGGTGAATTTAACCAGGGTCACACTGATAAATAAAGGCAAATATTAAAATTTCCAGACAAGAAAACATGCTTCTACACAATAATTCAGAATGTTAACTCCTTTACCTTTTGCAAGCAATTTTATGTCCAATAAGGCAGAGTATGGTGCATTCCTTTAAAGCTAATTATTGAATTATTAACAATAATATTCATCCACTCAAGTGAGCCTGAAGAAAATTTTGAAGAAATTTATAAGGATGGCTTGCTATTTGCAGATCTCTAATCTGTGGAATGAAAGCAGTTGTAAAGCAAGAGTAAACTGGTATTTTGTGAATTACAGTTCTGTTTTCAGGTTTGTTTGTTCATTTGCTTATATGACAGACTCAGCTAGCCCAGGCTGGCCTCAGGTTCACTATGAAGCTGAGGATGACATTTATCTTGCGGTCTTCCTGTCTCCTAGGATAATGGCTTTATGTGGTGCTGAGGATCCAGCCCCAGGCTTTATTCATGGTATGTAACTATACTATCAAACAAACTACATCTCCAGCTTTTTCAAGGGCTGCAAAAAAGATTTCTAATTATACAGAAATGATAGTTATTCTGTCAAAAGCAAGTATACTAACAAGTTTATGGCTTAATCTTAAGATGGATTTAACATAAAGAGTAACTAATACTATCCACTAGACCTAGGTAATAATTTAGGCAGTGAATAGTCAGCTAGCTCCTCAACACTGCTGCTGCCACTGATGACCCATGGGGACACTGTATTCTGCAATGGAAATGTGTGTATAACACACACACACACACTTGCAACTGATGCACAGCAAAGATGAACACAAAAGTGGGGTCTACAAGGACTGTTTTTCTTTGATAAATCACCTTGGGTTTGATTCTGCAGATGGCATGGCAGCCTGGAAAAGTAGACAAACAATGAATCAAACACAGACCGAAAAGTATGTCTCTATATAATCAACATGTGTCAACACACACATTTATGCCTGCTACTTTTTATTAGAGTGACTTAGGCTTCAAAGTTCCTATATGAAAATATTAAGTTATTATAGTTTGGTCTAGTGTATACTCAAAGGCTAATGAAAAAGGCTCAATTGCCTCCTGATGTTTGTCATAGGAACTGATGGAAACAACGTTGATTTTTTAGGGCCAGGGCAGGGAGTGAACTTATGAAAATAAACTAGGTCATTAGGATCACACTCTTGTGGGGAACTATGACATTGAACCCTTCTTCTCTTTGTTTCTTTGCTGCCATGCCCTCCCTGCTATCCTGTATTGGGCTGCCAAAGACACAAAGCAATGAACCAAGCAATGATGGACTGGGACCTCTGAAATCATGAGCCAAAATTAACATTTCATTGCTTGTTTTTAGGTTGATTACCTTACATAGCTTGTCATAGAGACAGAAGGACACCTAATGAGTTACCATAAAAAATAATCTGTCCTCATCCATTTGATACTGGAGTTAAGCCTGTTTCAATCAACATTCCATTAATAGAAATATGAAGTTCTGATTACTTACTTACTCTCAAGAATATGACAATTGATTGTAAAAAACTGTTTTAACTATTTGATACAAAATTGAATATTCTAAATATATTCAGATGAACTAATAAGAGCAAACCTTTATCTATAAAAATGCAATCTATCTGAATCGGCTATCCATGAAGTGCTTAGACAAAAAAAATGTTAAAATTATACATTTCTCTTCCAGGAAAATAAAAAACTTTTAAGTCAATATTTTTTGATAGCTTTGCTCAGTAATGTTATTAACAACTATCTATTGGAAGACAAACAAATTTGAACAGTTAGCTTTGGAGTTGTACACTGATGCTATGCAAAATACAGATGCTTCTGCCCCTAGCCCCCATGAGAACAGAAAGGGACAAGCAAACACACTAAAAGAATATACAAATGAATGGGGCTGCAACAAAGAATCAAGTCAGCATGATACATTTACTGGACTACTGTGTAATGGGGTCGATCTCATTCAAGAAATCAAAGAGGAAATGTACATGAAATGTGATCTGTTGTATAACAGGAACATGTTTGGGGAAAAAAAGAACAAATACATGAGTTCCTGTGACAGGAATGAACATAAGGATAACTAGATATATAGAGGCAGGCCTTAGAAAGGAAAAGAGTAAGCAAGAGGAAATGGTTGGGGCCTCAAAAGATGGCTCAGCAGTTAAAAGCACCAAGTACTCATGCAGAAGATAAAAGTTCAGCTCCCAGTGCCTATGTCATGAAGTTCACAGCCATCTATAAACTCCTGCTCCAGAGGATCCAGGACTCTTTTGACTTTCACATACATATAATTAAAGATAAAATAAAAATACCTTTTTAAAGAGAGGGGATGATGATCACATTTTGAAATGATGTTGTTACCAAAAGTGATGATGATCAAAAATACCCACAGGTTTGGGGCAAAATGGAGAAGATGAGATACCAGAAAAGACAGTCATTTGTGGAACAATGGTGAGAAAGGTCAAACTACAGGGTGGAAGATGTGTAAAAGTGCACTTGAGTGTAGGCTGTCCTTGAGAGACCGCCAGAGAGCAGAAAGCCGTAATACCCATCGCTACTCCCAGAATTCCGTTTGGGAAATTGATAGGGGTTTGTTCATTTTAATGAGGGACATATTAATGCATTTTGAATATAGAAAACAGGATGCTGAAATTTCCAGGTATGTTTTCACCCTGCAGCTATAGAAGGCCATGATGTAGGAGGGTCATCTGTCTGTGTGTTACTTTCATTGGTTAATAAAGAANTGTTTAAATGAATACAATTTATGTGTTGTTATTTCAGGGTATAAGCTAGCCATGAGGGAGCCGGGCAGGATGAAAAGCAGGCCTGCTCTCCCCTATCACTACAAGTCCACTTATGGAGTTAAAAAAATCATATTAAATGTCTATTGCATTCGTCATTGTTGAAACAGGATTCTTTCTAGAAGATCATAGTCTTGTATCTAGGCATTAAAGGACCAATGTAGTTTTAACTCTTTCATAAAAATTTCATCAGCTAATGTACTTACAGATTTCAATTAAATTCTAGAGCATGGTAGATTATATTTTTCCAAATAAAAGGGCTCATTGATTATTCATTCGTAAAATGCCATGTGCTATTTGCATTAGAAAAGAGGTTTTGTTTGTGAATTGACTCTTGTGCTCCAGATGATTTGCCACATAATAAACTGCAAATATCCTAGTACTTTGGAACATCAGTTTTGTTAAATCAGGATTCATCACTAAGGGAGAACAATATATCAGGACCCCAATTTACTGTAACATTATGCCTTTGAAATACTGATCATGCTAACTGATAGATCCACATTTTGAAGAAAAGTTAGCATTCTGAAAACTATGACAGTGATCTAATAAATTATGCTTTGTGCATAAAGACTATAGTTTCGGTACTGAAACATAGGAGTGTGGCTTCCTAAGTAAAATACTTCTTATAGTACTAAGTTATACTAACACTAAATACAATTCTTTTTTCATATCCATGGATTCTGCATTTATTAATTCAAATAACCATGGAGCAAAAATGTTACAAATAATATCTATACTGCACAAACTGATTTCTTCTTATCACTATTCTCTAGATAATACAATAATAACTATTTACAAAGAATTTATACTATATTATTTATTGTGTAAAATATTAATTTGATTTGAAGTGTATGGAAGGATATGACTATTTTACACATGTATGTCACCATTATTTATAGAAACCTGAGAATATACGAGTTTTATTATGTGCAATGGATTCTGGAACCACTGTCCCACAGGAACTCTGAGAATATGTTATAAATCTGGTAATTAGAATTTAAAAAGAGCGGTACAAGTTGTACCAATCTTTGTGCTTTCATTTCCTGTCTAAAAACACATCAAGATTCTTTTTACCTTAATAACTTTAGTTTAAATTAATCAATTACATAAAAACTATCCCTTCATTTTTCATGTCCAGAGAGCCAGTTAACCGTCTTTTAATGTCTCATTTTTTCTACCTCCCAGAAAGCACTGTGCCAGGCAGAGATGACAATTGTTCCTTGTCCACAGAATTTACAGAATGACAGTACTGCCTTTACAAAGCTGAAGGGATCTGGATGATTTAATGGAAGTATAAAGTAAAAATAACTTCAGTCAGCCCAAGAAAAGCAAAAATTGAAATCTCAGAGCAGATGCGATACTGATAAGCTGTGGCATTTAATACAGAATACTTAAGAGCCAGTCCCTCCAGAAAAGGGCTAATGTGCTTTCAGAGCACAATGAACGTGGAGCCTCAGCAGAGGGAAACTTTCGACTACTGGCAAATTTCTGCCCATTTACGTCATGGTTTTATGGGGTGTTGGAGAGGAAAGTAGGATGCGGGGAACTTAAGAAAAGACCGGAAATGTAGGTGACAAGGTGATGATGGATCATTTATATTATGCAAATGATTTATGTTCTTAAAGGGATAGAGATGCATTGAAGCTGTGATTTTTATATTTTAGCTTATAGATCAACTATTCATAAAACATTAGCGTCACCAGCAATTATAGGAAATATTACATAAACAATGGACATTTCTTTCGTTGTTTCTTGTAATGAAGTGCTTACAACAACTACATTGCCGCATCTAATCAGGATAGTGGTGAAGTGAAGATCAAGAGTTGCCTCCCCTTTCAGTCACAAGTACTCCCTGCTAGAAGGTAGCAGCCCAGCAACTATTTGTATAGTTATATGTTTTCCAGTTTGGGGTTGAACTCATTACCTGAGGGAATTTTTATTCAGTGTGTAACTTTTCACTTACATAATCATACAACTTATAAATGCAGATTTTTGTCATCCCTCTCTGATATGTAGTCCCTATATTTCTTCATATTGTTGTACTCAACTAGGTATAAATTCAATAATTACATCAACTTGAGCCATGGAAATTGACATCCTTGCTTTGTCCAAAATTATAGGGAAAATCTTCCAATCTCTTTTTTACTAAAAAATTGTTATGTATTTTAAATAACTCTTTTCAGGTTAAGGATGCGATTACTATCCCTTGGGATACTCAACTATAAATGGATATTGAGTTTGTCAAATGATTCTATAGTAATAGGCATGCCTATATGACTCTTATCCTTTAGCTAATGATTCTAATAGACACATAATAAATCATATTTGCTTGATTTTCAAGAATTAAAAGAGACTGGTATCTTGGAACAAATTCACCTTAGTCATTTTGTGCATTCTATCCTAAATCCTGGATAGGGTTTTACAGAATTATTAATTATTTAAACATTTGGTACAGTTTTCAGAAAACCATTTGTGACTGAAATTTCTTACAAGTATGTTTCAGTTGTATATTTTATTTTCTTAATAATAATGATGTTACATGGATTGATTTCATGTTTGGTAGTTAATTGTGTGGAAAAACCAGGCTCATTTTATCTAAGTCATGAAATTTATATTTTAAGTTGGCCGTAGAATTTATGATCCTTTTTGTAACTTTTGTATCATTAGTGATATGTTGTTTCTTTTGTATTGCTAGTTTGTGTCTTCTTTTTCTCATTTAGACTCGTATTGGTCCATCGATTTGATTTCAAAAAACGCTATGTGATTCAGTGGGTTTTTTCTCCAGGCTTCCTCTTTTCAATTTCATTATTGTCTGCTCTTATCTCTATGATTTCCTTTCTTCTATTTGTTTTGGCTTATTTTCCTTTTCCTTTTTCTTGAGATGGGGACTTAGGGTCTTCATTTGAGAGTCATTCTATTTCCTAATATATCTTATTAGTATGATGAATTTCCTCTCAGCACTGCTTTGTGTCCTACAAATATTGACATGATGTAGCTGTATCATCTTTTTCATTCAGCTGTACATTTATTTTATTTTCCTTAAGAGCATTTATACAATCTACGGATTATTTACAAAGTACATTTATTAGATTTCAATGGTTCTATTTTCAATTTATCTTTTTGCTGATATTGTGTTGTGCAACACAGTCAAAAGAAAAAGAAAACCCTTCCATATAATTTCAATAACATTAAATTAGCTAAAGAATAGTGAAGGGACATGCCCAAGGGAATGCATATGTTTATGTGTCACAAGACAATGAACATCTTTTTTGTTGGAAAGTTAAAATATGTAAAATATATTTGAGTTAGGTAGTTAGTAAATATTGCTCATATCTTACTTGGGAATGTTCACTTGTATATTGTTGCTGATTTAATTTCTTTATCTTAATTATTATTGATGCGGGTTTGATGGAAAGGGGAGAAGAGAGAAAGCAGGGTAGAAACAGCCTAGAGCATAGTGACATGATGAGGAGAGCCATCTTACTGAGTATCACCAGAAGAGTGATTATTTAAAATATGCAACCAAATTCTCAGGTATGACTCTTATTAGAATCCCAAACATACTATGAGCCAAGATAACATACTTGGTCACCACAGCTGAAAAGAAATTTTAGATATATTCCAAGAGACATGGGTAAGAGAAAACACTTCCAAGAAATAAAAGATACAAACATTAGATTCAATCAAATAGAATGTGAAGAGAAAGAACAAAGCAGACATAGAGGTAACCTTATCAGAACTACTGCAGATATTGACAGCAACATGCTTTGTCAGGAAGCGTGGAACTTGAGAGAATTCAGTTAATAGTTAATGTCGTGTGAGCATAATGTACTATGGATCATCTACAGTTGTCTGACAAGAAATTAAAAATACAAGGGTTAGTCTGAAAGAATAAAAGTGATTTGGGAAACTTAGTTAAAATAGTAATCCTTAAACCAATCTGCAAGAAGATTATCTAAGAAATATAAATAGAAGAAAACATGATATTTATCAAATTATACTAATAGTTCCAATTTTATTTCAAAGGGAGAGAAACCAGGACTGGAAAATGATAACAGTTTTGAGAGAAAAAGATGCAAATGAGAAATAGAATTCAATTTAATTTCCAAAGTATAAAAAAATCTTTAATACACACTGTGTACTGTGCCAAGAGTACTTTGTAATGCCCTTACACCTTTCTAATTGTAATCAGAATATTGGAGTGCAGTGTGGCCAACTCTGCAACCAATGCAGCTCAGTAGATAACTATACCTAACACAAGGCACAGATGAAAACAGGGACACTTTTCAAGAGATGATACCGTTCCAGCTGAGCACTCACAGATAGGAAAAACCTCTCCAGATAACTCTTGGGCATACACCCCAAAAATGTACATTCTGCTACAGAGACATTTGCTCAATCATGTTCATTGTAACTCTATTAAGAACAGCATAGATGTCCATCAACAGATGAATGGATACATCATCAAGGGTACATTTACACAAGTGAATATTACTCAGATATTTTAAAAGAAAGAAATCATGAAATTTGCAGCTAAATGAATGGAGACAGAAAGTTCCATCCTGAGTGAAGTAACCCAGACCCTAAAAGACAAATATGCTGTTTTCAGTTATATAAGGATATTAGTTATTAAGTCTTCAACAAACAGGCTACAAACTGTATAGTCAGGTTAGGTAAAGAATAAAGAACAGGGGGTAGTGGGATTGTGAGGATCCATCTCTCTTGTAATGGAAAATAGAATAAATAGTTATGATCGATGATCGTGGGGGGTGCAGAATTGAACAAAAGAATCAAACAGAGAAGGAGAGGGAAGGGAGTTGTGAGGGAGAAAATAAAAGGAGAGACATATAAAACTAAGGGTCACTGGAGGGGACATATGGAAACCAAATAGAGTAGAAACTTTATGAAGAATACAAATCACCCTAACAGGCAGGTCCCATAACCAACAGTAACATTCCAATACAAAATGAACTCAGTGGTAATTTGGGAGCATTTTTGTCTTATAATGCTTCGTCTGGGTTTTATTTTTTCCTTGCAAGTCTGTTGCTTATATATGATGGTTTCTGGTTTGTATTCTTATGGGATTTCATCATGTGCTAATAATGTCTGTGTCTCTGCATGTCTTGTGCTTTTTTTTTGGCTATTTTGTTTGTTTGTTTGCTTTGTCCTATTCTGCCTTGCTTGTTTTTTATTATTATTATTTAAATGCCTGTTTGCTTTTGAGAGAGAGAGAGAGAGAGAGGAGAGAGGAGAGAGAGAGAGAGAGAGAGAGAGGAAAAAGTATGTATTTGGAGGGGGTGGGAAAAAGGGAGGGTCTGAGAAGAGTTGAAGGGAGGGAAACCATAACCAGAATATAGTGCATAAAAATCTATCTTAAATAAATATGTAAGAAAAGAGAAAAGGAAAGAAAAGCATCTAAAAATATGCTGATGGAATAGAATCTCTGACCAGCTGACTTGCATGATCGTCATACAAGGAACTAGAAGGCTGCGGTTTTGTAACTTGTCAACCAGGCTGAGATGTGTATTTTGTAATGCCGCTGCCTTTGGATCACCTTTGCTCATATTATTAACTTCTCACACATAATCTGGTTAGTAACTTTAGTAAATGCATTGGTTCACACACACACTACATACACACACACAAACACAGCACAAAATAATTTTGCATGGAAGAAGCGACAAAGGAAGAATCACACAAGGCAAAATAAATTGCCCAAGTAGTGAAGGGGAAAATCAGTAAGAATGAAGAAAGATGTTGGTCATGATGACTGCAGGCTGCTGAGAACGATGACGAAACTGGAGCGGCAAAGGTCTTTGACTTGGCCACTTAGGAAGTCAACAGTGACTCTGATGACAGAAGCTTCCATGAAGTGTCACAGACTGAAACCAGGGTAGAGTGAGATGAAGCCTGGGTGGGGGAGCATGAAGCAGAGGTGGTTTGGAGATGACCATTCTCAAAGAGTCTATTTTGTACTGAAGAAAAGGAAGATCCAAGAGTTAAACGTGGTAAAAGTCAAAAGGGCTTTTGTTTTGAGGTCAGAAAAAAAATGAGACATTACAAGCAAGGAGCAGAAAAATTCAGAATTTATAGAAAAGAATTTAAATATTTCTTGTCAGTCATATAGCAGTTTACTGATGCTCTGTCTTGTTTTTGAGAACATCATTCCAACATAAACAGGCAAGCATTCTTGACAGTTACCACATCTTGTAAATAAATAAGAAAAATAATGGAAAGCCAATAGAAAAATCAGATCTGCTTATTCTAAGTGTTTCAAGTCTAAAGTCAGCTTAAAAGTCACGAAAACTTAATAAACTCTGTTTTGTCACATTTGAATAGGCAATGTCACATTTCAATGTAAACACTTGTTGTTAGGATTTATTTTGTTTTCTTCAAGAGGAATGATGATCTTGATAAAAAAAACTTTTTAAATATTGTAAGGATTTTAGTATGGAGCAGATATGTCAAGATTATTTCATGTGTTATATTACAAACATCGTAATGTCTCTCAAGTCTGCAGGATATGAAAACACTTGTAAGGAAAGTGGAATAGTGTGAGATGTTTTAACACTTCTCTCAAAGTCTATTTGAGTTTTCAGAGATAGTAAACTAACCAAAAATGATGAGAGTCTTAAAATGATGTGGTGTGCAGGAGAATTTTATTAGAGTAGAGAATGGCCTCACATGTTTGTTTGTTTGTTTTACAATTGTTGAATGGAGCATTCTTAAAGTAACAACATATCTAGACTAGACAATCTGATACCTTTCTCTACATGCCCCATTTTTCAGTTGGATATTGCTCATTCCATAGTGAGAGACGGATGGCATGGAAGGAAGCCTCAGCTTGAGAAACTGTCCATTCCACTACAATGTCAGATATTAAAATTTATGTTGGATTATTCCTAAAATATATGACCCATCATTGTACCATGACTTAATACTATTTATGTAGTATTATTAAAATGCAGTAGCTCTTCAAACATCAAAAGATACTTTTAAGATATGCAAAAATTCAGCATGTTGTTTGAAGAACTGCTTCCATATTTCTTCTCTGGAGGTTAAGTAATTACTTTGTCTCTCTTATATGAACTGAAAGAAAATTTTCAAATGTAGAAAAGCAAGACTGTGCCATCTCATGCAGGGAATACTTTTGAAGCAATAATCAATAGCTTGCCCAAGTGATAGGAGATTATGTGGGAAGATTTGAGGCAAAAGCTATACCCAACTAACCATCTTCCTGTTTCATCTCTATCATAAGTTTTGAAAGCATTTTCATCTTTTTTTTTTACTTTTTACTTATGTGGGGGAGGAATGATTATTCAAGTGTATTTGTGCAGTGCAGCTACCTATAGAGACCAGAAGGTCTGAGAGATACCGTAGAACTGGAGCGATAAGCTGTAGTAACCTGCCTGCCGTGGTTGCTGGGAGAGCAAATTCCAATTTTCTGCAAGAGCATTAAAGTCTCTTGACTGCTGAGTCAGTTCTGTAGGCCCACTTCCTTCATTATGTTTCCATTTAAATAGGAGTATGTGAAGATTTCTATATTTTTCATCGTACTAGTTTTCCAAAAAAAAAACCCCAAGTATCATATTAAATGATCATTTAGGAAAAAATCATGTTTGTTATCACACCCTGATGTTTTAAACACTACATTTTTTCCGTGAGCACGTATGCAGATGTTGCTTATGTCTGTCTTGTGCTGTGCATGCGGTCAGAGGGCCACTTCCAGCAGGGGTCAGTTCTCCGCTTCTACTCTGAGGGTTCTGTGGCCTGAACTCCGGTCATCAAACAGAGTGAGTGATAAGCAACCTTCCCTAAGAGCCATCTTCTTTTTTAATTTGTTTAATTGATTTTCTTGAGTTATACATTTTTCTCTGCTCCCCTCTCTTCCTCTTCCCTCTCATTCTACCCTCTTCCCTGGTCCCCATGCTCCCAATTTACTCAGGAGACCTTGTCTTTTTCTACTTCCCATNACCCAACTAACCATCTTCCTGTTTCATCTCTATCATAAGTTTTGAAAGCATTTTCATCTTTTTTTTTTACTTTTTACTTATGTGGGGGAGGAATGATTATTCAAGTGTATTTGTGCAGTGCAGCTACCTATAGAGACCAGAAGGTCTGAGAGATACCGTAGAACTGGAGCGATAAGCTGTAGTAACCTGCCTGCCGTGGTTGCTGGGAGAGCAAATTCCAATTTTCTGCAAGAGCATTAAAGTCTCTTGACTGCTGAGTCAGTTCTGTAGGCCCACTTCCTTCATTATGTTTCCATTTAAATAGGAGTATGTGAAGATTTCTATATTTTTCATCGTACTAGTTTTCCAAAAAAAAAACCCCAAGTATCATATTAAATGATCATTTAGGAAAAAATCATGTTTGTTATCACACCCTGATGTTTTAAACACTACATTTTTTCCGTGAGCACGTATGCAGATGTTGCTTATGTCTGTCTTGTGCTGTGCATGCGGTCAGAGGGCCACTTCCAGCAGGGGTCAGTTCTCCGCTTCTACTCTGAGGGTTCTGTGGCCTGAACTCCGGTCATCAAACAGAGTGAGTGATAAGCAACCTTCCCTAAGAGCCATCTTCTTTTTTAATTTGTTTAATTGATTTTCTTGAGTTATACATTTTTCTCTGCTCCCCTCTCTTCCTCTTCCCTCTCATTCTACCCTCTTCCCTGGTCCCCATGCTCCCAATTTACTCAGGAGACCTTGTCTTTTTCTACTTCCCATGTAGATTAGATCCATGTGGGTCTCTCTTAGGGTCCTCATTGTTGTCTAGGTTCTCTGGGATTATGAATTGTAGGCTTGTTTTCTTTGCTTTATGTCTAAAAGCCACTTATGAGTGAGTACATATGATAATTGTCCTTCTGAGTCTGAGTTATCTCATTTAAAAAGATGTTTTCTAGATCCATCCATTTGCAAATCTCAAGATATCATTATTTTTTCTGCTGTGTAGTACTCCATACATTTACACAAAAGCCTTTTTATAATCCAGTAGTTTTCAACTTCCTAACGCATTGACCCTGTAATACAGTTTCTCACATTGTTGCGGTGACCCCCAACCATGAATCAGTGCTACTTCATAACTGTCATTTTGCTACTTTTATGAACTTTAGTGTAAATATTGGTGTTTTCCAATGCTTTTTAGGGGTGGTGACCCACAGGTTGAGAACCACTGTAAAACTGAGTTTGTTGATATGTCTTCGTGTAAGTCGCTAGTAGGATTACAGAAAATAGACACACAAGGGCATTCTCTAACACACATATAGAAACCTTATTTCAGGGTGACATTTATTAATATATCAGAGTCTTTAAGTGGTTAACCATTCAGCTTTTCATCTAGTAGCTCCAGGTTTCTGTCTCTTTTTATAGTCATAGCTGATATTAGAAGCCATGGAAATCATTTATTTAAAATAAGAAAAATAGATTTGTAAATCCGCTGATTCTGCAAAATAACAAAACGTGAATCTCTGTTGACTTTTTTATGATAATGCTTTTTAGGATTCTAAAATCTATATCCCTGTGATATCACCACTTAGAAATCTCCTGGGATAGATTTAAAGCTTGTTATTTTATGTTCTCCAGAATTTTGTTTTTACTGACCTGTTTCTTCAACACAATTAAGGCAGTTAACTGTTATTTCTCTTATATTTTTTTTATTTGAAATAACTTTTAAAACAAAAGAAGCTGTAACAATGTTTCCTGCTACCATGCAAACTTCACTATTGCTACCCAGGACTACCCATCAAGAACTGGACCCCACTAAATTAAAGAACCTCCATACAGAGTAACACTTCTATGTTGTTACCTCGTATAAAACTGTTGTGTTTCCATGTAGAAGAGGCCCATAGCAAATATAGGAATGTCCAACAACCCAGCCCAAATCAGAAGCTGCCCACCACACCTGAAAAAAATAAAAGGATAATAATTTGCATGTCTTCATCACAGAACTGCCAGGTGGTGAAAATGTAAAATCCTGATTACCTCTCCAGGCTTGAGGCCATATATAGAAGACATTGTCCAGTTCAGCATTACAGCATATCCCCCAGTGGGTCTAACCACACCCTGAAAGAGATGGGAAAAAATTAAGTTAACATTTACAAAATATTCTAGAAGATTCACTGTCTTCACTCTACTATAAAATTTACAGATTTAGATCATTCACTATTCTGTAAACAGCAAATTACATTGACTCATACATATGTAGTCTTACATGTAATTGTATTTGAAGTTTCATTTCTTTAAATTCTCTAATAGAAAACCCAGAGAGTTCGTGTTCACTGTTTCCATTTATAGAAAACTATTGTTATATATCTTCCTTAACAGTATATGAAAACATACAACTTCATGAATTAATATACAATGCAGTTTTTGTTTGTTTGATTTTTCAAGACAGGGTTTCAATGAAGCTCTGGAGTCTGTCTTGAAACTAACTCTTGTAGACCAGGTTGGTCTCCAACTCAGAGATCCACTTGCATCTGACTCCCAAGTGCTGGGATTGAAGGCGTGTGCCACCACCACTGGACTACAATGCAATTTTAATGGTAGCACAGAGTATCAATACTGCAGCTTCAAATGCATTAACAGAACAAAAATGGAGAGCACCCAAATTAAATTTTACAAAAAGTTAATTGAAGTTGGCCTAAAATAGAGAATCCTAAAGAACATTATTCCTAAAGGTGCTAACAATAGGCTGCTTAGAAGAAACAAAGATGCACTCTAATTAAGGCCTGATTACACTGCTAACTGGGAATCACATGGCACGATATAGGAATTGAACAATTGTTTAATGATGATTTCCAGAAGTCTGAACAATGAATCCTGATGAGTTAGCCTTCAGGCTAACAGATGTGTTTTATGTTGCATTTGGAGCAAATCAAGGCACTACTACATCATTATGCATAGATTACACAAATCTGTTTCCAGTACCTTCCTGTAACACTGGAAACTTATCCAAACTCAATGGAAAATTAATATTTGAACACTGGGCACGTGAGTCACCGAGATAAGAACAGACGATAAGTACAATAATTAGGTTTGTTTATTACACCATTATCAATATCAGTGGTCATTAGTGCCAATAAGACATGGCTCTTGAACGGAGCCATCAAATGCCTACTGAGTAATAACAGGTATATGAAATTCACACGCCCTTTGCAGCCTCTTGAAGCACACCATTAGAACTGTTCTCTTCAAAACAGTATTCTACTCAGAAGGGTAAGCATGCCCTAATTAACGGGTGTTCTCTTAGCTGCACATTTTTTGTACCACTCTGTAGTTTTATCACATGTGCATGATTCAGGAGAATGGGGGTGGGGGGTTGAAGCACTGACTTTGCAATAGCTGCTCCCACAGCTGCTCTCCTCGGGTTCCGCTAATAAAACATAAGCGTCAAACTGGAGAACATATTGCATCCTGCACCAACACCTGGTCTCTTGGCCAGCATCAGGAGCATCTTTATTGGCACATGTGAGCTATTTTCTATGTTCTGTGATACGGTTAACAAGAAGTGGCTCTCTTGTTCGCCTTGGAAATCTTAGCTATTATAAGCCTCTTTCCAGCAAGCTTTCTATACACAGTCACCAAATCCAAATACTCTAGATGAACTCCATCCTATCTTCCTTTGCTAATTAGTTCCCTTTGCTAATTAAAACGTGTGTTAATCTGGTCCAGGAACTCACTGTATTTGGTATTAATAGTTTTTCAAACACTGTTTCCTAAAAATCTTTCAGTCTTTGGGAATGCAAGCACCTATACAGTTTCTTTTGGATCCTGTATGTTTTCATATATTATAGCAGAGAGCACTATTTCAGTCAGCAATGACTTCAGTTATGATGTGTTAGAGGTTCCTTTTCACTAAACCTCTTGCAGCATTTTATTTACTAGGAAAGAAATGCTTTATGAGAGCGGTGTTGTTACTCTGTGATTCTTGAACACAGAAGGTTCATAAAATATCTTTTATTTTTCTTCTTCCTTTATCTGAAGAAGCACCCATATGTGGAACCCAGTACTTTGCCTGATAGTCTTGAAAGTCTTTTTTTATCTTATTGAATTCCATGAAGACAATATTTAGATCATGTTTTTCCCCATCTCCTCCCAGATGCTCCCCACCCATTTACCCACCCAATTTTTGTTTTCTCTCTCACTCTCCTCTCCCATCCAGATAGTTCATAGAAAAAAAAAACAAGAAAGATAAGAAAAACACACATGAAAACAAAAATCAAAGCAAAGATGCAAAAGACTAATAAAATTTTAAAAAGAGTCAAAACAAAGAAAACTGAATCAAAATGCGTGCAACATTAAATTAAGTTCATTTCGTGTTGCTCAACCTCATGGAGGCATGGGCTCTGTTCTGGAGTGTGGTTGGTAATACCCAGTGAGACTTATCGGAGAAAATGTATTTTTCCTTTGCCAGTAGGTATCAATTGCAAATAGCTTATTGTGTGACCCTGTTTCCATTCCCAGTCTCAGTGCTGGGACCCTGTTCAGCTTGATCCTGTGCAGGTCCTATGTATACTGACACAGTCTCTGTGAATTCACAGTAGCAGTCCTGCTGTCTCTGGATGATGCTGTTTACTTGGAGTTAGCCACTACCTCAGGCTCTCACAGTCTTTCCATCTCCTCTTCAGCATAGATCATCCATCTGTGAGAGGAGGGCTTTGATGAAGCTATCCTATTTAGGACTAAGTAGCCCAAATTTCTTCACTCTCTCTGCACATGGCCCAGTTGTGGGCCTCTGTGTTAATTGCTACCTAGTGCAGGAAGAAGCTTCTCTGATGTGGGTTGAGAAAGCACTGTTTTACGATATAGCAGAATGCCGTTAGTAACATTTTGTTTTATTGCTATATTCCTTTAGCAGAATAACAGTATTCATCTTTTTCCTAGGTTCATGATATATCAAGTCCCAAAGGTAAAAGAGCAAATAACAACACAGAGTAGTGAAGCTTATAGTTATGAACCAACTAGAATTCTCCACATGTGAATACATAAGGTTTATCTGAGTGTTTCAGCATTGTGGCAAGGAATTATTTGTTATCATAACAGAGTAAAATTTTAGATGATCAAATGCACTGACTAGAAATCATTCTAGAAAATGTCATTTTTTATTTTAACCTACACTGGTTTAATTCACATGGCTGGAAATGCCAAATAATTAAAGACAATCATCAGATATTCTTATTACAAACAATTGAAATGGATCTGAACAAGAGTCAATGGCCATAATTTTTGCTTTAATTGTTCTTCAGTCCTCCCCTTAAAAATGGGCCTTAAAAATTTAGTCAACACCAGTTCATTAATCAACTATAGTTGTGCAATTTAGCCAGGCCTGCTAAAATACACAGATCATGGGCTTTAAACATCTGAGCATTTTTAATGATGTAAAAATATGGAACTATACAGATTCATATTCTCCATGTGGATATTTTATGAGAAGTTCAGAAGTAAAAGAAGAAAGAAATATTAGGTCGTAAAAGACATTATTATAAATATGAATTTGCTAATACAACAGGGAGAGAAGTATTTTTTTTTCCTTGCTTGTTAACTATGGTTTTCAGGTAAGGATAGTTGACTGTGAGGGAGAATGCTCATTCAGTCTCCAAACACAGAAATCATTCTCAAATAACCAAGTGTCAAATTACAGTCTAAGGAAGGAAAATTAATCAGAAATTAAAAATAGCTATTTTCAAAAAACTGATTCTTGGGGCTGGAGAGATGGCTCAGTGGTTAAGAGCATTGAGAGGAGGGGAGATGGGGAGAGAGAAGGGAGAAGGGGAGGATTGGGGAGAGCTTGGGGGAATGGGATAATTGAGATGGAGGAAGGGTGGATATGGGAGCA
>LOEQ01003589.1:309897-322200 GCA_001685075.1 Bramus lutescens | reverse complement strand
AAAAAAGGAGGTGAGAAAGCACTTGTATCAAAGAGACAATGGTTTGAACAAAAAAGGCGCTTTTTTTTTCCCTTTTCAGGAGAATACCTTCAAAGTTGTAGAACTTAGTGGAGCACCATAGAGAATATGAAATGTTTCCATTTGAGATATTTCATTGAGCACACGGAGACTACCTCTGCAGAAGGTTCTTTAGAAGCTATGTAATATCCTATTGATCTGTACAACTCTGAGAGAAGAGGCTAAGATATAGTAAGCTCAGCATTTTACCAGCAAGAATTTACCAGAGATGGAAAAAAAGATGTTCACTTGTGTGTATTACTCTTGCTCTTTCTTTCTTGTTCCCTTTGGGCTGGGAAGAAAACTAAGTCTACACAATAGGAACAAAAGGTACAAAAGTGTTCTAAATGCATGAAACCCTTTATCTGTAGCCTTCCTTCCCCACCTTTATTTCAGTCTTTCCTTCTGCTTTTGCTTCCCTATTACACTTTTATTTTAATTTTTCTGGCACTGGAACATTTTTTTTTATCCTCTGATGACCAGATTCTTTTGGAGGTAGTAAAACTGAGTGAGAATAGAAATGATCATTATTAAACACCATTGAATGCAGTCAGGCACAGCAGACAGAATATGAAGTCCACAACCAAACCAACTTGTATGTGAAGTAGTTCAGGTGTAGAGGCTTGAATGTTGGCAGCAGCAAACAGATTTGCCTCTCATGCAGCTCCCGGCCACCTCCAACAGTGATAGTTGATGCAAATACCCCCTACACATAGCTGCAAATTTGCCAAGGAACAGACTAACTCATTTATACCTTACATATGCATAAAGGAAACAACATGGGGGAGTGTATGATGTGTGTGCACATGCATATGGGTGTAGACATGGATGAGATACAGAACGTGTAGAAGTCAAAGGAAAGTCTCTGGTGTTGGTTCTTGCCTTCTGCCTAATTTGATACACAGTCTCTATTGTTGCTCATTGATGCTTTCCACAAGCTTCCAGATGTGTGAGCATCTGTCTGCCTCCATCCTCCAGATAAAGGCACCCCAAGATTTCAAACCCAAGTGTTCTCCTGGTAAGTTTGTTATGTGTATTCTGGGGATTGAACTCAAGTCCTCAAATTTATTTGACAAGTGACTCACCCACTGAGTCCTTCCCCCAACTCAAGAAAGAATGTTTTAAAACACTTCAAGTACTTTTAAGTATCAGTTTTCTAAGTAACAAAGCTGCATGGTGACTTAAAAATTTATATAACCATGTTTCATTATGGTAAATCGACAAAATCTTCCTTGTGTTTAATGTTTCTAAAACAATTTCCATTATACCTTTAAAATAAAGTAATGATTATAGGAATGAAAATGGACTCTGGGGAAGACACCAACTACAGAAAAATTTGTTCAGCAAATGATCTGAAGGCCTGCCTTGGTCAAATTCTAAGACTAGTGTCAGAATTCAATGAAAGAAGTTGAGATATATTTTAAAATGTGCAGTAATTTACAAAAAGAACATTAAAGTAAATGGCATAAACGTCTGATGTCAATGTGTACCAAACATTTGCAAATCTTTTTTAATGTAATTTATTTATTTTACATCCCCTCCCTTCCTCCTCTTCTCCCACTCCCTTCCCCCACCTTCCCTTTCCTCCCTCTTCAATCTACACATTCTTTGTATTCTCTCAGAAAGGAGACATGGACTCCCATGGACACCAGCAAAGCCCGTGAAACTTTTTATTGCTGGTGTCCATGGTCTCCCATGGACAATAACAAAGTATGGCATATCAAGATGTCCAAAGACCAAGCATCTCCCCCTGTATTCAGGCTGGGCAAAACAATCAAGTATGAGAAACAGGTTCCCAAGAGCCAATCAAAGCACCAGGGACACCTCCTGTTCCTGTTGCCAGGAGTTCCACAAATAGACCAAGCTATACAACTGTCACATATAGGCAAAGGACCTAGGTTATTTTTGTGCAGGCTTCCTGGTTGTTGGTTCAGACTCTGAGATCCCATGAATCAGGCTAGCTATTCCTGCAAATTTTCCTCAAATGTCCCTGATCCCTTTGGCTCCTAAAATCTCTCATCCTCCTCCTCAGCATGACTCTATGAGGTTGGCACAAGGTTTGGCCATAAGTCTCTGAAGCTGCCTCCGTCAGTTGTGGGCAATGATCTTATACCCTGTAAAGATTTGTCACTTGTATGGGTTTAATACAATGCTGATTGACCAGTAGCCAGAAAGGAACTATAGGCCGGGCAACCAGAATAGAAGAATTCTGGCAAGAGGAAAGGGTCAGTTTGTAGTCATCACCCAGACACAGAAGAAGCAAGATGAGAATGCTTCACTGATAAAAGGTACTTAGCTGCATGGCTAACACGGACAAGAATTATGGGTTAATGTCAGACGTAAGAGTTAATAAGAATCCTGATCTAATAGGCCAACCAGTTTATAATTAATGTAGGCCTCTGTGTGTTTCTTTGGGACTGAATGGCCTATGGACTGGGTGGGACAGAAACCTCTGTGAACACTCAGTGATTGTATGCAGACTCTCCAATGACAACCCAGGTAGTCACCAATCCAATCACAGGGGATGGCCACTTTAGGCTATGCATTCACTGCTGCCAGGAATCTTAGCTAGAGCTTGTAGGCTCTCTTGGTAGTTTTCTTTGCATCAGGCTTCTACCTATTCCAGTAAAGCACCACTTTTCAGTAATCTCTCTCAGCACTCTCCCCTCTGCAGACCCCGAGCCTGGACCCTCAAATTCACATCTTCCTGTGTGAGGTAATCCATACCCAGAAAAACAAACATGGTGTATCCTCACTCATAAGTAGATATTAGCTGTGAAGTAAAGAATAACCATGACACAATCCGCAGACCCAGAGAGGCTAGATAACATACAAGGCCCAAGGGAGGTTATATAGAACTCCATGGTAAGGGGAAATAGAAGAGGTATCCTGGGTAGACTGGGAGTATGGGCATGGGACATTTGCAAATCTTCAGTGTCCCTAAGGGAAGAAAATATGTTTGAGGAGCTGAGAGATAAATATCTTGCTATTTGTTGTGGATTAGTTACCTCCTAACTGCAACAATTTCTCCCATGGGGAAGGGAGGGATCATAACGTTAGAAAAACTAACAAAACTTAAAGGGTCCAAGAGCTTAGGAATTTGCAGTTGTCACAAGGCTTTCCCTAAAGTGATAAGCAGGAAGCAACTTCTAGGGAAAAGGATACTCTCTAGTAGAGCCGCCTACAAGTTGTGCAGTGAACTCCAGGGATGCAGAGTTCAGGGTCTGTCACTGACTCACGTGGCAGTGGGCTTGTGATGATATAGCTAGCTGCCTTTACATCAGTTCTGCTCCAATAAGCAAGATCCAACAAACTCATAAGTTATACACTGTAGGCTTGGCCAGAACTCTTGGCTTTGTCATCAGTGCCCTGTCTCAGGAAATAAGCGTTTGTTCACATCTTCGTCCCAAAAGTTACACCATGGAATTGATATCTGGACAGTTATTGACAGAACCAAAGGTCAGCTGTTGAAGAGAAATTGCATAGTCCTTGCATGGTCCACTGCACATGTTATGCAAGCTGATTCATCTGTAGGTAGATATTTGTGAAGGCAATTTTTGTATAGCTGCTCTTCCGTTTATTATAATGGATGTTGTGCCTTCTTGCTGAACTAAAATCTGCATGAACTCTGCAATAAATGATGAATCCTACAATCAAAGCCAATTAGTCGGTTCTTCAAAAGGAGTCTCAATGAGGGGATCCCACAATAGCCAGCTTCCTCTATATGTTGTGAAGTAACATGCCTCCTTCATATGTGAAGTCCCCATCAGGAGCATGGAGAGGCCATTTTAATACCTGATGGAATAGGAAATACATTGCAATCCCTGAAAGTATCATATATCTTCCTGGACAGTAAGCAGGCTATAGTTGTATGTCCTTTGCCCTTGGCATCAGAAATGCAAACGAGACTGAGAAGTCTTCACAGGAAACAGAAAATTGTCCGTATATAGGAAGGATTGCAATGGAAACGGATATTTGTAAGTCATCTTTTACATAAGCATCTGATTTTTTTGTGGGGCTGGAATACAATGAGGATGAAATTGACTTGTTAGTTTGTCATTCCTTAAAACTGACAAGATGCAAGAATATAAATTAGGTATTGCTGAAGATTCCTTCCTGACATTTAAATTCTTGAAACCAATGTGAATAACTGAACCATAAAAAAGGGGAGAATAAAAGGTAGAAATGAGAAAAGATACCCTTCAGGGCTGACCTTTAATACAAAGGAAGTGAAAACTCCATCTTTCCATATGTAGATGAGGGCTTTGATAATGGTCCAGCACAGGAAACTATTAGAATCAGGGAATATTCTGTCTTTGAACAGCTTGAATTAGTAAAGAATTTCAAAGAAAGAATGAAAGCACCTCTTATAGCCTGGTTTGTAAGAGTGTGGGGCATGTGGGTTAATAGGATCAGTCTCAGTTCTGTGGCGGTAGAGAAATGAAGTGATATAACTTTTCTTCACTCATAGAGAAAAAAAAGAAAGCATAATCCGAGGCAAGACAGGAGAAATCAGTCTCTGATGAACTGACTCATTTGGACTAAGCTAGTAGAGACCCTTGGTTATCGCTGACTGATCTCTCCATAAATATCACAAGCAAGAAGACCAGAGAGGAAGACAGTCATTACTAATGGAACTAATTATGAGAGAGGTGATATAGTTGATGGTCACTTCACTGAGCTAGATAGGATTGTGTTCATCAGCAGAGTTAAGGAAGAGGTTGATTCATCAGATACCAGAGTGCTGGCATGGGCTTTGAACTGGCTAACGTCGATTGACAACTTGTCAATATTCATAATTATCTAAAACATAAACTTCAGCATAGGCCTGTGAAGGAGTTTCTAGACTAGGTTAATTAAAATAGGAAGAGCCTAAATGTATCCATTACATGGACGAGGGTCCTGGACTGTATAATAAAGAGGGATTAAGGTCAGTGTAGCCTTAAACTCTGAGAAAAAAAATAGAAAAAGATAAAAAAGCATTTGCTTCTAAAAATAGGATATTTTATCACTGTAACAGGAAAGGTGTCTAACAGAAAATTTGCATGTGGTTGGAGCTGTTGAACATGATGAACCTAACCCTGAGTTCTTTAGTCTTAGGAGAGATGTTGGAGAGTCTGAAACATTGGCTAGAAGAGGTTTTGAAGACCACAAGCATATCTTAACAAGCTGTCTTGTGGGAGTCTCAAAGTCCCACAAGAAAGTCATGCTAACTTCAGATAGTGGTGGCCTCATTCATGAGGTTCCAGAAGGTATCAGAAACTGGGCTACAGATGACCAGTGTTATGCTCTGGAAAACAACCTGGTTGCATTCTGCCTATTCTATGAGAACTCTACCGAGACTAAAACTCGAAAGTTAAGTAAATATCTTGCAGAAGAAACCTCAAGACAGGATGTCATTTGGGTTATGTTATATGCATTGATCATTGCTCTTATCCACACTAACGAAAAAGATAAAGAGAGGCCAAAAAAGAAAGAGATAGAGACAGAAACATGGAGGAAATGGGGGAGGGGGAGATAAAGCAAGAAGATATTTAAAATGCGTAGTTGGTCAAGGAAAAATGTATTACTGAATTCAAAGTTACAAACAGATCATGTTCTAAAGCACTTGCTTGTATTCAGTGTTGTTAAAGAGAAATCTGCTGTTCTGCACGGATGCAACAGAATAGGTTTTCTGTGGACAAGATCCTATATTTTCAAGGCTCCAGCTATGGAAAATAGAAATGGATTTAAAAGAGACAGCCTAGACTGAGACAACCACACAAAGGTTTTCATGCTCAAAACAACTGTCAAAGTAAATGTTTCCATAGGGATAGACTCAACCCTAAAATGACACCAAGTCTAGACAGTGCTATATACAGGGTGCTTGTGTACAGGCATAAAAGATGCAAGAGGGCAATATGAAATCATAGAACATATGCCAAGTTTCTATAAGGTCACTGTAACCAAGCCATGTGAACCAGGGGTGTATTCTGTGCAAATTCCTTAGGTCATTGTGCAAAGCAACGATAGTGACGTCCAAGTTGAAATGGAGATATCAGGATGTTAGAGATGCCAAGAACATGGAGAGCCTGCCAAGAAAGAATGGTTACACAGAGCTCAGCAGACCCAAGAGAGAGGCTATGTGTGGAGCAGGTGGCAGATTGAGAGGAGTGAAGCTAGCCAAGGCCTCCCAGTGATTCCATCACAATCTCTGGTGCCTGACATGGTACTGTAAGAGATAAAGTTTGGCCCAGCAAGTTTCAGTCTTCTTGTTTTTCTTTACTTTGTTCTGCCCCCATTACTCTCTGTTAGACTGGGGATACTTAGTCTGTGACATTGTAAATAGGAACAATGCTACAATTTTTTTTTGTTTTTAATTTGATAGAGGCTCAAAGTGAAGCAATTGCTCTGATTCCCAGAAAAGACTTAGACTTCAGACTCTTAAACAGCATTAGGATTGCTAAAGACTATAGGGCCTTTTGATGTTGGACTGAATTTATTTTCCACCACAATGACTAAAGCTCTAAGGGGACAAGAGGTAAAGGTTAAAGGCTTAAAAGTTATCTATTAGTGATGGCTCAGTGGGTGAAGTATTTGCCATGCAAGCAAAGACCTAACTTGCTATAGGTAGAATTCATGGAACTCTCTACTAAAAAGCATGTGTCTGTAATCACAGTGTCAGGGGCTTATATTAATTATAAATGCTTAGCTGATAGCTCAGGCTTTTTACTAGCTAACTCTTATATTTAAATAAACCCATATTTGCAGGTTTGCTTTGCCACCTGCCTCATGACTTGGTACCACATTTTTTTTTTAATTTGGTGGGGTTTTTTGTTTGTTTGTTTGGTTTTTTTTTTTTGAGACAAGGTGTCTCTGTATCTTTGGAGCCTCTCCTGGAACTAGCTCTTGTAGACCAGGTAGACCTTGAACTCACAGAGACCACTTTCCTCTGCCTCCCAAGTGCTGGGATTAAAGGCATGTACCACCACCGCCCGGCTAGGTACCTCATTTTTTAACATGTCCTGCTTGCTTGGCAGCTGGCTGTCAACTCCAGACTCTGCCCTTCTCCTTCCTATCATCCTTAATTTCATGCCCTGCCTATACTTCCTATCTGACTATTAGTCAATCGGCATTCTATTACACGAATCTCAGTGAGAAATCTTTACAGTATACAAGAGGATTGTTCCACATCACTGTCCTAAGTGAAATGCTAAGCCATAGAGCCTGAAAAACAATCTTCTCATCTCCGCCACTGTCTGTGTTGTATTACTCAGATCCATACATATTTCCACCCTCCTAGATTACGACTATGAATTACTCATATTTTATCTGCTTTGCATAGAATGAACACTCAATGCATGTATAGTCAACTGAGCAAACATCTAAGTAATCAAAGCTTCCTCTAACATACTGAAATAAATTGCTTTCAGGATAGTCTATGAGGTAGGAACAGAGAGAATATAGAAGAAACATCCAAGATTTATTTTCAGCTTAGGCATGAGAGGAATCGAGAAGGGAAGTCTATAACCCAGAGAAACCATGAAGCAGCTACAAACTGTGCTTTTCAAACTTAGTACCCTATGTGCATTTCTTCTACACTAGCTGAGTTAGCGCCTCCTGTTTTAAACGGCTCTTCTGTTCCTCTGATCAGTCGGAATCCAGGTAACAGAGAATTGCAGGGTGATCTGAAGTCTTGGTATAGCGCGTGTGCGCGCACGTGTGTGTGTGTGTGTGTGTGTGTGTGTGTGTGTATTAGAGGTTTTTGACAAACTAAGGTGGGATATTTGTCATCATCTGTCTTGAGTTTAATGTGGTTATGCCATTTTAAGTCTTAGGGTTTTTCTTTTATATTAAGACTTCTATATAAAATTATAGCTTTGCTGAACCCAGTATAATTTTATGGAGAAATATCCATTTGAACTGCATGGAGCTTGTGAATAAGAAAAATGAAGTGAGAATAAACCATATGGACTGCTTAATAAACAACCAAAAAATCTTAGTCTTCAATAATGAAGAATTATTAACTTTTCAAATGACCAGAGTTGTAACAAAAGTGCTAGATTCTAATTCAACAAAAATATCACTTTGCATATGCACATATATAGTTCGACAACCAACAAAAAAACAAAAGATTATTGGGCATCAACTGCATGTAGTATACAATGAAAGAAAACAATTCAACAAAACATATCATATCTATGGATATATTCTCATACCAGATATTTTCTATTTCACACAAAACTTTTCCATGGACTACCTTAAATTTCCTTGTAAAAGTAAATCTAATGGAGTATTATCTTAATATACTTGAGATTATATTTTCCAAATACCTAAACATAACAAAGAAATGTTACTAAGAGATGAAGAGGATTTTGAAACATTGATTTCCCTATAAAATTCTGATTTAATGAATAGTGAGCCATCTAATTAAGACACACAAGGAAAATATGAAGTTGTTTGAAGGATGTCTCCTTGAAGACATCATCCTAATATGTCATTTGTCGATACCAGATACATTTGTGAATATTGATGCTTTCATTTTTTGCTTTGCAAAAATACTTTTCATGACAAATGATTGAAAGGATGTCATGTATCTCCTTTTTATAAATCAAATAGTTGAATAATTTGGATAAATAGTCTCTGACTCAAACTATCTAGACTTCAACCTCAAATTTCTAGTAACATATTAAATTATCCTTGGTCTGATGTCTACTTCAGGACCGTCAAGATGGATCAGATAGTCAAAGTGCTTGTTACCCAATGTGAAGTCCTGAGTTTGATCACTAGAACCCACACGACAGAAGGAAAGACCCAACTCTTGTGTCTTATCCTTTATCTTTTACATGTATGCTATGGCACACAGGGCCACCCCTTACACACACACACACACACACACACACACACATATTCAAAATAAATAAATGTAAATACATCCATTTTATAACATACAGAACACATATCTCATTAGAAAGAATAAAATTATCTTTTCAAACATATATTTTACTTTGCCTCAAGCACAGTGCCACAAAGTTGTGCCACATAGTAAGTGAATATATATATTACAAAATATCATCAGACCAATATTCTATTAACAACATACTGAAATTACCAGCTCACCAAACCAGCTATTTACTGTTGACAGTTGAGAAATTTGAGCAAAGAGGGTCAAAGTGTTTCCCTTTAAAGAATATTTGTACAGAATTTATTGAAGAAATAAAGGAACTATGTCTAATCATCAAGCTAAAATCTGCAAAAATTTTTGTTCCATAATCACATAGATTCGATGTGATAGAAATCTGCTGCCATGGTGGATATCCCAAAAGCAGCAAATACCTTAGGCAGCCCTGTTGTTCCAGAGGTGTAGAGAATGTACAGCGGGTGTTCCGAGAGGACAGGCACGCAGGCGTGTGACTGGGCTTTGGCCATTTCTTCTTCCCAATCAAGATCACGATCTGACTTCAAAGGAACTTTCTCCTAAACAGCAAAAATGTAAAAATGTGCACAGTGAATATAGGAGATTGAGTTACAGGAGAGCCAAGGGGCGTATAAATCTGTAAGTGTGAGAATCCACTAGAAAGCCGTATCTTCATGACACTAGCACTGGATTCATGAATAAATCTCAACAGTACAACTTAAGGTAGATCCTTTTATAAACTATCATTTTACACAATCCAGTGGTTTGATGTTACTTTCTTTCTCATGGATAAAAACCATGGTTTTACTGCATTCAAAGGCTACTGTAAACAATTCAATGTGATGCTGTCATGTTTTTTTTGTGAGTCCTTGAGCTTAAATAACTCAGACAACCGTGAATGTGTACAAGTAACTAAAAATTAAGTCTTAACTTGACTTTTTAATTTAGAAGGAAATATCACCTACTGCTTCAAATATTTTATATACAGGGATATTTGGGAGTCACACTACAGCCACCTTTCTAATGGGCCACCTCAAGTCACCTTCACAGATAGGAAACAGTTCCCTGTTTCAAAATCAAAGAGAATAGGTGACAACACCAAAATATATTTTCCTCCTCCTCAATCATTATTATGATAAAAAAAACTTGTTTTTCCTCCCTCAAGAGCAAGGTTTTTGTTTTGTAAATTTTGTGATAACAGCCATGTCATAAAAATGTTACAACTTTAAGTAAATTAAGCAGTTATAGGACAGGCACCAAAGCTACACAGAGAAACCCTGTCTTGAAAAACAAAACAAACAACAAAAAAGGCAGTAAGTGGGAGAAAAAATGATAAATAGGGACTAGGGTTTAGCAAAATTCACTTTAATGAGAAACTACAGCCATCAAGGTAAGAGATCATGTTGATTGTTTCTCACAACCATAAATCAAGAGTCTTTATCAGGAAGAGTGTTTTGTTTGCTTTTTGTTTTGTTTTCTTTTGTTTTGATAGTCTGAATCACTGACTGGCATGGAACTCATTATGTAGATTGGGCATGCTTCAAAATCACAGAGATTTGCTTGCTTCTACCTCCAGAGTTCTGGGGTTAAAGGCATGCACTCTGACACCTGGCATATCAGGAATTTTATAGTGAAGAAATACATAAACACAAGCAGGACCCAATGACGCAGAGTTTAGTGGAGTAAATGAACAACACAGCCAGACACGTATGTGGAGACTGACTTTATCAAGACAATGTCAGGGCTAAGCTCACAGGCTTCAGGGCACTCCCAAAAGAAAGTCACTTCCAAACTTTCCAGGATCTCCACTATTAACAAGGTCTATAAACACTTTCCATTCATTTACATGTGCACATTTACAAATTATGCATCAAGGCAATATCATGAATACAATATGTCTGAGTAAATTCATTTGTAGATAAACATCTGAACTAAGCACCATTTGTATATTTTAACCACAGCTGACGTCTCTTGCCGCCCTCGGATAGGCAGCAGCTGATACCATTTAAATAACAGAGAACTGTAAGCAAATTGTGTTTCCATTTCATTTTATGCATGAGATAAAAATAAGCAATTCCGAATTATCAAAGCTTTATCATCATAACTGTAGAAGTGTAAAAATCATCACATTGCAAAATGAAAACTGAATTGTGATTGCAAACATCTTTTATTTTTACAAGCCCCTAATGAAATGGGTACTAGGAAAAGATGGTTATTCTTTAGGCTAAGAAGAAATGTATGTGTAAAAGATTCCAGTGAAGAGAGAATATGTGTGTATCAGTGTGTGTGTGGTGTGAGTGTGTGTGTGGTGTGTATGTGTGTGGTGTGTGTGTGTGGTTTGTATGTGTGTGGTATGTTGTGTGGTGTGTGTATGTGTGACTATGGTATGTGTGTGTGAGTGTGTATGGTATGTGTGTGTGAGTATGGTATGTGTGCGTGTGGTGTGTGTGTGTGCAGTGTGTAGGGCAAGTCCTCCCTAGATACTAGAATTTTTAACACGCAGCATTAAGAGAACAGCATGGAAACAAGTCATATTCCTAGGTTCTGTCATAGTTTGCTTGACCCGTAGGAGGAACAGCCAAACTTTCACCTCATTGGGCAAAACTGCAACTAGTTAATAAGACACAATACCTGTCCTCACCATTTGTTTCTCTCTAAATTCAAAGTAAATCCAACCCACCGGGTTTAATTATTGTCTAAATACTAGGACTTGTATAAGGAGAAAATGAATTAAAAGCTTTCATACATATGACTGGAGGGGCAAGCTGGGGAAAGGCCAAAAGGGAAAAAGGGAGCCAGTTAGGTGAGGTAAAGAGATAAAACAATTCTATCGAGAAAAGAGAATAATACTAAAATGTGGATAAAGAGGCTGAATATTTAAACATCATGTGTTGATGGAGTGGAATATATAGCATATATCTTGTTGTTTAAAAGTTATCAAACTATAGTTCAAACCTTGCTATATCCATTAGCTAGACTTTGAGTATTCACTGGTTCACGGCTCAGTTTCTCCAGCAGCAAAATGGAGCCAGGTATAAGATCCTACTCATTGATCTGAGAGAACTAAATAAGCTAAGGCGTGGGAAACCAACTCATATTGTTCCCGGTCTAACACAAGGCCTCCACAACTCCTAAGGGAACACTTATCTGTGTGTAAACAGTAGAATCAAACGAAAGCTTCTATGTGAGCATTTCTGCTCGTCCCGTCCCTCTCCTCACCTACACTCTGCTCAGGTGCTGACTTTGTGTTCCTTGATTTAAGTGGCAGTCATGCCTCTTTTTAAAAAAAAAAATGTGCTTGAGCATGCCCTTAAGTGTCTTTTGGCCATTCGAACTTCTTCAGTTGAGAA